>JAQQSV010001816.1:0-23249 GCA_028646515.1 Pseudochirops corinnae
TCCAGGCCCTTCGATCCCTCAATATAGCAGCTGCCAGATCCTGGGTTATCCTAATTGTGTTTCCACAATATTCAAATTGTTTCTTCCTGGCAGCTTGCAATACCTTCTCCTTGATCTGGGGATTCCGGAACCTGGCTATAACATTTCTCCGTTTCCTATTTCTAGTGCCTTTCCTCTGATATTAATTATCTCCATTCCATAATATGTAGATTTTCTACGTACATAGTTGCTTGCATATTGTCTCTCCTATTAGAATGTGAGTTCCTGGAGGAGGAGACTATGTTTGGGACTTTCTTTGTATCCCAACACTTATAAGCACAATGGATGGCATAGGTGTTGTTCTATTGTTTGACTCTCTATGACCCCATTTAAGGTTTTCTTGGTAAAGATATTAGAGTGGTTTACCATTTCCTTCTCCAGTTCATTTTACAGATTAGGAAACCGAGGCAAAGAGAGTTAAGTGACTTGCTTAGGGTCACATAGGTAGTAAATGTCTTATGCTGGATTTGAACTCAGGGCCTCTTGCCTCTAAGACCCGTGCTCTATCTATATACCTGCCCACATAAAAAGTGCTTGCTGATTGATTCATATATTATGGACAAGAGAACTACTTTTTAATCCCTACAGAATTCATTCAAGCATATAACTTATACGAATTACAAAGGTACTGTTGTTTAAATCACTCTTTAATTTGAACATGTGCTATTTCATTCTGTGCTTCTTATTTTTATGCTTGTAGAGGAGAACATGGAAGCTAAATGCCATCCCTTCCTCTCTGAATTCTTCATCCTTTTCTATTGAACCTCCACCATGGATATAGAGCATTCTGACTTGTCCATAGACTTTTCAAACTGAAATATATCCTAGATGTTCTCTAATGATCCAAGCCCTTCATTTTATATATGAAGGAAATGATGAACTAAGTGGTTAAATATCTTGCCCAAACAGTAAATAGCCAGGATTTGAATATAATTCCAAATCCATGAATAAACATTAATTAAGCACCTACCATTTACCAGGCACTGTGCTAAATGCTAGGGCTACAAAAAAGGCCGAAAGACCGTCCCTGCCCTCAGGGAAAAATCTACAACGGAGTGCATGCATTTCATCTTTCCTAACAGATCATGAATTCCTCAAAAACAGGTTATATCTTTACATCTCTAGGTTCTAGTACATAGCTTTGCTCCTAGTAGATGCTTAATAACTCTTTATTGAATTAAATCAAATTGAATTAGAGCAGAGTGGCTGTGACAAAGGAATCAGAATTTTATAAGGGCAAAGAATGTTTCACATGAACAAAACTGAGCTGATTACTTTCCCCTCTAAACCTGATTCTCCTTTTGATTTTACTATTTCTGTCAGTGACTGCACATTTCACCTAGTCTTCTATGCGTATAAATTTTGGTTATTTTTCTCTTCCTTTTATACCGAATCAACTACTAAGTCCTGCTGATTCTTTGTCTGATGTTTTTCTCATATCCAACCTATATCTATAACCATTGGCAACCAGGCTCTCTTATTGCTACCCAGATGAACCATTGCAACAACTTCCCAGTAGTTCTAACCATCTCTATTATCTTTCTCCCTTTATCATAACCTTTGATGACTGGGCTTCCAGCCTTAGATTTCACAGAAAGTTGTTTTTTGGGTTTTTTTGCTTTTTAAAAAATTTCTCTAATATACTAATCATGTGATGTTTATCTGTGTTTATATCTGATCCTCCTATGAGACTGCTCCCTGAGGTCAGAGACCAAGTCTTATCTAAACTTAATCTCTACTGCAATGCACAACACTGGATGCTCAAAAACAGAGGCTTAATTAATGCTTCTTGAATAAACCTTTTATACAATAACAGTAGATTGGATTCTTTTTTTTTTTTTTTTTTACAATTTCCACCAGTCTTCTCAATTGTAAGCAGCTGATAAGCATTTATTAAATGCTTACTGTGTCAAGGCACTGGGTCAACCACTGGGGATATGTAGAAAGGCCAAAGATGGTCTCTGCTCTCAAGGAAACCATAATCTAATGGGGGAGACAGCTGACACTCAACTATGTATCACTAAGGATTAATTGAAGATAATCAATATAGGAAAGGCATGAGCCAATGGTGAGGGATGGGAACTCCCACAAAAATTAAACTATAAAAGTTTACTTTTTCTTAGTTTCTTCCTCCAATTCCTTTTACGTACCACTTTTTTTTTCCTGCCTTATTTAAAGTGTTTAAGTAATTGTTCATTTAAATTTGAGTAAACACATCAGAAGGAAAAAAATTGGTGCTTAATCTACTCTTATACTTTCTAGTGTATTTTAGGTCAATTAGTTGATTCATGCTTCTTGTAGATGAATTTGTTTGATTATGCTCTGTGAATTTAGCAATAAATTTAAATAAAATTTCATATGGTATTTAAGGTCAGAATCAGTCATTCACAAAACTTTTGCCATTTTTTAAAGTGATTTATAATCCCACAAACTGGCACATTAGTTTTGAGAGTATGAGAAACGTGGTCTCCCAGACTCAATTTTCTCTCAGTGCTCTATAAACATGTTTCATGCCAGAGTGCGACTTTTTGTTGGTTAGTAATATAGAAGTTCAAAGAACAGCAAAAAAATGAAACCCTTAAAAGTAGGCAGACCTTCAAGATAAATGGTTAAAATAAATAATAGAAAACCAGCTAGAAGTCGCTTCTTGTGGACAAGCTGAAATGTTTAGCTACTTCTACAAGAAACAAGTGTCCAAGGATAAGGTACTATTTCTCTAAAAAAAGAGCTTCCTTTATTACTCTTTCTGAATCAAATAGAATCCCTTTACAAATGCAAGTGTTGGGGAAATAACCCTGAAATTACATTAAGGGATAGCCATGCCAAATCAGAGGCTTCCTATATAGAGATGTTATATCTAATGGGAGAACTCAATTAGGCCTAAAGCATATTCAGATCCATTTAATTATGGGATATGTTAAAGGTTCATAGATTTGAAGTGGAAAGGACATCAAAAGTCATCCAATCAATGCACCTAGTTTTAACAAGTGAGGACACTGAGGCCCAGAAAAATGAGATGAACATACAGCTACAAAGGATTTTTACCTCTATCATTGTTCAGTCATTTCAGTGGGGTTTTCTTGATAAAGATACTGGAGTGGTTTGCAATTTCCTTCTCCAGCTCATCTAACAGATGAGGAAATTAAGGCAAACAGGTTTAAGTGACTTGCTCAGGGTCACACAGCTAGCAAGTGTCTAAGGCTAGATTTGAACTCAGGAAGATGAGTTTTCCTGTCTCGAAGTCCAGTACCTCACTGCCTTTTGCTTCCACCTGCTAGTCAAGCAACAAGAACTTTTTTTTCAGTTACTTGCCCAGGTCGCTGTGTGTGTCAGACAGTATGTGTTAGAGGCAAGATTTAAACCTGGGTCTTCCTAGCTACAAGGACAGTTCTTATTTTGGGATATAAAGCCAAAAATGCAAACATTCCTTGTCCTTAATACATTTATATTCTATTGGGAGAGATAACATGCCCTTTATAGGTATGTGCAAAATGTACATAATAAATGCCCAATAATTTGGGGAGAAAGGAAAGGAGAGGATCGTGAAAGACTTTACATTAAAAGTGACAAAAAGTGAGTTCTGAAGGAAATGAAATATCCCTCAGTAGAACTTTGCCAATACACAAAGAGCATCCTATTCCCTCCTCTAACCCAATCACAGCTTTTGGGAGCAAGTAACAGAGAGAACCTTTGACCAAGCAAGTTCTTACCAGTTCAGGTAATAAATAAGAGAATCAAACGGTGTGAATGATTGGTGGGAATGTTGGGAACTGCCACTGCCAAATCATTCCCCATCTACCACTATCACGAAGGGGACAATCACATAATTTTAGATTAGGATGGGGCCAAAGTGACACCTAGTCCTGCCCATACCTGAAAGGAATGCCTCACCCTAACATATCTAACAACTGGTCATTTATTCTCTACTTGAAGCTCTCTAATGGGGGAAGGGGCCCTAAAACCCCCTGAAGTGCCCCACTTTTACAGCTCTCACTGTCAAGAAGGCTTTTTTGACATTAAGTCTAAATCTACTTCTTCACATCCTCAGTCTCTTAATCCTGATTTAGGCCAAAGGAAAACAAATAGAATCCCTCTTCCACACAGTAGCCTTTCAAATACTTGGAAATAGCAATGATACCCCATTTCTTAAGCACCAACTAGTCTCATTGCCTCCTAAAAAGCTAGCATTCTAACTGCTTCCCAAACAGATCACATGAAACAGTTCTTCTCTCACCTCTGTCCATCATGATGCAATGGAAAGAAGACTATCTTTAGAGTCACAACTAATGTCTTATAACGGTGGATCTATTAGTTACTGAATGTGTCTTAAGTAACTCACTTCATTTCTCAGGGCCTCAGTTTCCTCATTTGTAAAATTAGGAGAATGGGCTAGATGGTTTCTAATATCCCTTTCCAGCTCAAAATATATGAGCCTTTAACATGACTCATTAAATGGACTCATTCACTCTGCTCATCCCATGACTCCAAGCTGCTAGGCAAAACCACAAAAGAAACATGGATAAAGAAGATACTCTCATCTTTACATTTTACTATTTTCAAATTTTGTCTTTTCTGTTCATTCTTTCTGCTAAAAGAAGAGAACTGGATTCTTCTAAGGTTGCATTTTTTTTTTTATATCACAGAAACACAGAATTTCAGAGTTGGAAGAGATTTAAGAAACTATATAATGTAACCAAGATAAAAAAAAAAAAATCCCCATTACAACAAATCTAGCCAGCCAGTGGTCTTCCAATCCAATGAAAGGAACTTCACTAGCTCCTGAGACAGGCGTGGATAGCACTACAGTTCTGGACCTGGAATTAGGAAGACTCATCTTCCTTAGTTCAAATGAAGTCTCAGGCACTTACTGGTTGTGTGAACCTGTGCAAGTCACTTAACCCTGTTTTCCTCAGTTCCTTATCTATGTCAAATGAGTTGAAAATGCTCCAGTATCTTTGCCAAGAAAACCCCAAATGGGCCACGAAGTCGGACATGACTAAAAAACAACTTAAAAACAAAATTGGTAGGAAACTCTTCTTTACATCAAGCTTAAATGATTCTTTGCAAATTCTACCCATTGTTTCTATTTTTGCCCAATGGAGCTAAACAGAAAAAGTTAAATTCTTCTTCCACATCACAACTCATCAAATATTTGAAATCACGTGCCCCCAAGTGTTCTCTTCTCCAGGCTAAGACCCCCCAGTTGCTTTATCATGTGATATTTGCTCAAGGATTCCACCACCCCCGTTGCTCTCCTCTGCACCTTCCCCAGGTTAACAATGTCATTCCCAAATAGTAGCACTCAGAAATGAACTAAAAACTCTGGATATGGTCTGATCAGGGCAGAGTATAGTGGGACTGTCACGACCTTATTCCTGGATTGGCTGCCACATCACTCTCTCTGTTTGACTCATTTTGAGTTTTTCAGCAAAACCTTAAAATCTTTTTTAAGATAAAATGATAGATGAATATATTCTTGATAGTTATGAATTGTCCAACCATTCTGGAAAACAAATTGGAGCCTGACTCAGAGATTATGTATGAGATTAATAGGTTCCAGAGTAAAAAGTTCTTGTCTAATGAGGCCATGTACCAAAGAAACATAATAGAGGCTATGACTCGTGACAATGAAAAAATCTTAACACAATCACTGTGGAAAGGAATGATTCATCTGAATTTTGAAAAATCTGTCATTATATATATATATATATATATATATATGGAATGGATGGGTGTACATATGCACACAGGAAGGAGAAAGAGAGACAGACAGACAGAGAGACAGAGAGACAGAGAGACAGAGAGAGAGAGAGAGAGAGAGAGAGAGAAATGTTGATGGCATCAACTTTTATAAAAAAGCCAGCAACATGTTCAGTTACTCATTCAACAAACTATCTCTTGAGTACATATTATATGCATAACACTGAGCTAGATACTCCAGAGGATACAAAAGTGTGCCACTCAAAGTTTCTATCCCCATGTTCTAGGTCTTGCTCATTGTAGCTAGAGTTTCAAGAGCAGTCCAGAAAACAGCAGGCCAAGGCTCATTCATTCAGACTAACTATCTGTGGCATCTAACACTGTGTGTGTGTGTATGCATGTATATATGTATGTCTAATACACTTTCCTTAACCTGGCATTTTTATCCTTCCACAAACTGACACCAATCTTCTCAATTATAAGCAGTTGATAAGCATTTATTAAATGCTTACTGTGTCAAGGCACTGGGTCAACCACTGGAGATATGTAGAAAGGCCAAAGATGGTCCCTGCTCTCGAGGAAACCATAATCTAATGGGGGAGACAGCTGACACTCAACTATGTATCACTAAGGATTAATATCCTTCCACCATTTCAGCCAATTTCACACTATTATTCAATAAACTTTTATTAATCATAACTACTCTTTGCAAGACACTATGCCAGATACTGTTGTTTAATGTGTTTGTGTGTGTTTGGGGGGGGGAGGGGTATGTATACATAGAAAGTGTACTTTCACTGGTATATGGAAAACCTAGATGAGGAAAATTCCCTCCATTCAGGTGTGTGCCAGCTCTACATTTTATAGTCTTAGAGAAGTGTCTAAGGGGGAATTGAGAAATTAAGGGACTTGGACAAGTCACATAGTCAGTATATGTCAGAGGAAAGATGAACTCTATTTTTATTCAGCACTCTTCCTTGCTGCCACCTCCTCTCTCTCTCCCTCTCTCTTCTCTCTGTAAATATGTATGCATACAAATATGTATATTTGCATGTTTTGTGAATATATATGTATGTTTCTGTGTGAGTTACTTTCATATATGTGTATATATACACACACACACATATATGAAGAGAGAGAGAGAGATTGTTCTGAAGGAAACTCGAATGGGAAAAAAAACATTAGAAACATCATAATCTGATGAGAGAGAAAGGCAAATAACTGACAGCAATAAGAGTGACATAAATATATAGGAATAGCCTGTGCAATTGCTAAAACAATACAGAAATTAGTCAACATTTCCTGTTATATTTATCATGCCCAAGGGGATGTGACCATTTCAGTTCCCCTACTCAAAAAATGCAGTGATTCCCTAGTACCTCTAGGATTAAGTATAAAGTCCTATTTTTGGCATTTGGGGACCTTCACAACTTGGCCCAAGCTGCCTTTCTAGCCATATTACTGCATTTCATGCATTTTGTGGTCTATCCTAACTGTCTTTCTCCTTGGAAGCCATTCCCTCTCCCATCTTTGGGCCTTTGCACTCAATGGAACATATGCCTTTGAACCGTCTGCTTAAGAGATTCTCTCATTTCTTTCAAAGCAACTCAAAAGCTACCTTCTGTGAAGCTTATTTCCTAATCCTCCAGTTACTGGTATACCTAAAATTACCCTGAATTTATTTTGTACCATATTTGAATCTGTTTTTTCATTCGCTTAAGCATGTGCCTGTTGTCTCACCTAATAGAATGTTAGCTCCTTGAAGGCAGGATCTGTTCCAATTTTGTATTTGTATACCCAGCACATATTAGATGCTTAAAGATACTTTTTGATTGATAACGTACTTCCTGTTCTTTTTTTTTTCCACTAGTTCAAATGCTTTGCTGGTGTCTCAAGCTGGATCTCACAAAAATAAGGAACTGAATGATTCCATTCCACAAAACTATATGTGTCTCTATTTTTATCTGCAGTATGTGACAATTTCTTCCCCAGAGTCTTAAAGGATGGTTCAGTCTTTACCTACACTTCCAGAAGCATATACTGCTCCTGACAAAGGAACATGATAAATAAGATTGTGTTGTGATTTGCACCACAACCCTATCCTCAGCCAATAACATTTGCTGGCCCCTCTGTCCAAAAAGCAGAACACCTAGACCCTTGTCCTTAAAACTGACAGCTTTAAATAACCTTGAAAGCAAAAATGCCTAAAGTTCATTCCATTCCCTCTCCAACAAAAACTTCAGCTTCAAACTGGATGAAAACATCCACCCCAATATTCTTTGAGTGGCAAGTCCATGGAATTGAAACATACTTCATGTTCTCCTCTAGGATTTCATAAATGAAAAGCCAGTCTAGTCATCATCTGCTTCACAAGTGTTAAAAATACACAGCCCACAACACTCTCAAGTGCAGCCTGAACCAGATTAAAATGGAATTGGGAAATAATGAAGCAAATAAATAAAAATACAATAAAACATAGGTAATGTTCATATGTGTTTTTTCTAAGTCAATATGTGACCTTCAGAGATCCTTATGTATGATTTGTGGCCTCTGCTTCTATTAATCTACTTAACTGCTCTGAAATCTTTGGAAGGGAATATATGTTTGTGTATGTGTGTGTGCATATGTGTGTGTGCATGTATAGGTACATATATGTGTGTGCATGTGTACATTCATATAAATGTCATACATGTATGCCAATATGATATACATATATATCTGTGTGTGAGCATATATATGCATGTATATAGTTATGTGCTATATATCTATAAGCTTACGTATGGGTATACACACATAAACAAATGTGTGTGTATAGAGTACACAGCTCTTCTAAAAGATATTTTTCTGAAATCTTTTCTGATTCTCTTCCTCCTCTGCCCACTCCTTTAATCAAGTACCCAACTGGATTTTCAAATACCTAATTCTGGAGTATGGTGAGCTGACAAAATTAAAAAAAAAAAATCAATATAATATACTTCCATAACTCTCTTTTATGATAATTTTTCTAGCTTTCAAGCACTTCCTGTATCCTTGCAAGAAGTACACTAGGTGTCCATGCATTTTAAAATTTGACTTGTTTTAAAATTTTCTAATGAGATTCAAGAGGACATATCTCTTTGTATATTTCCCCTGCCTATCTTGCTCACTTCTCTTCCCCTGGACTTTTTTTTTTCTTCCTTTGAAGCAGCACCTATTTCTTCCAAAGCTCTAAGTATATATTTTAACATTTCAAGCATCAACAAAAGGTTAATTCAAGAGGCTGTCATTGCTTGCCTCTAGTTGGTGAAGAGTAAGAAGACAGCTATTCCGCATTTCCTCCAAATGCTCCTCCTCCTCTTCCCTCTTTACCTCTGTTTCCCTCTTCACTCCCCTGGATGAGGAAGATTTGAGACCTACAATTTTTTTTTTTTTTTAGAGCTATTCCTTTTTTTTAATTTTTTTTTTATTTGCTCATTTACTTTTAATTTACAAGATTCAGTTCCACAATCACTTGAGTTTCAGATTTTCTCCCCTCCCTTCCCCCCCCCCCCCATGGTGGCGTGCAATCGTGTATAGGATGAGACCTACAATTTTGATGTGAAGGAATAATCAGTGCCTTGGAGTAGCGGTGACTCTTAAACCATAAGGTGCAAGCCTCCAAGTGGAAAGGAAATCAGACCACGAATGGAAGTACTTTCCCTTTGGCTACTATTATACTTATGATCACAAAAATTTCTAGTGGTGAGAAAATCAAATTGATTCTGATTCCATTTTGTAATTGCTTCTATTCTATATCACCCCTGATATGTTATTAAATTACCTAACCCATCTTTCTTTGTGAGTTAAGTTCAGAAGTTCAGCTTTTCTCTCTGAGCTAAATTGTTCTACAGATTATCTTAATTCAAAGGAATATACTGTCTGTACACATCTTACTCTCCATGTACAATTAAGGGAGAACTATTATCCTGACTAACAATCCTTGCAAGGTGCAGGTAGATTCCAGGAAGTCTGTTATTTCTGCAACACTGATTGTCCTTCAAGCAGATCTGGACTATAATTTATGCAAGGGGACACCATTAATGACCTTTCCATAGCACCAAGATTGAAGGGGATATTGTTGCTAGTCCTGTGTTCCTGACTTCCTATCAATCATATTGTTTTCCATCATCTATTTAGACTTCATATTGTTTTATGTTACCTGTTCTTTGGTCTCTTCTATTTCCCAAAACTATGTGAAGGTTAGTAAGCCCTACCTCATGGTCTTTTGGCTTACTGAGGAATTGAGAGACCCCTTTTATTAAATGCTAGCCATACCAATAAATTGAATGTACTCATAACTTTGTGCCTCAGTTTACTTTAATTTCAATAGCAACAGCAGTAATAAACTAAACACTTCAAAAGTGAAAATAGCTTCCCAATAAATGGACCTAAACTTTAAAAAAGAGTCCACAGCCTTTCTAGACCAGAAAATGTCAGTCTCCTATTCCTACTATTCCATCCTTCCCATGAAAAAGTCAGGATTTTAAGAATACCTGAGCTTATGTATGTGAACCCCTCACCCCTCTGCTTTTAGTTTGGTTGGTTGGTTTATCCCCTGGATGTCACTGGATAATCTATTTCTTCCATAGTATAACCTAATTGAAAAATACGTCCTAGTTCTTGTCTCCTAGGAAGGCCAAATCCATGTGACCAGCAGTCATTTGGATCTGGAGATAAATTCTGAAGTGACCTCAACACCTGGAGAAGTAACATCTTCTACTTTTCAAATATATTGTCACCTAAGAGTGACAGCTGAGCTGTTTGAGATAATGAATAGATAGGTTTTGAGAATTATTGATAAACTTTAGCATCTGATTCAACTTAAAACACATTTATCAAGTATCTACTGAAATAGAGACTGGAAATATGAAGGCAAAAATGAAACTGTTTCTCTTCTCAAGAAATTTACATTCTCATGGGGGAGAGTTAGATAAATTTGAAAAAAGTGATTTCAGGAGACAGAAGGCTGTAGCAAATGGGCAGGGCGTGGAGGGGAGGCTGCCAGAGCTGGACCTCCAATGAAGCCAGATATTCTACAAAAGAGAGGTGAAATACCTTGCAGACACGGATGACGGACCACGAAAGTGAACAAAGATAGGAGATGACTGAGCATTCCAAATATATTATCCATAAAACTTTTAGAAATTGTTATAATATGTAGTTCTGTTAATGTGTGCAAACTATTAATAACTTTCAATACCTGTTAAAGTGGGTTGTACTGCCAACTTCATGAGATTTTTATGAGGAAAGTAATAAACCTTAAAAGTCTATGTAAATGAAAATTATTATCATTATTATTAATAGTCAGTTAATAAGCATCTATTAAGTGGCTCTATGCCAGGTATTATGCTAAGTGCTGAAAATCAATAAATCTATAAATCTATAAACATATATGTACATATGTGTGTAAAAGGACCAAGAGGCCATCTAGTATAGTGGTCTCAAATTCAAATGGAATTGGATCCCTGCAATCCACATATTGACTTAAAAAAGTCACAAATCAGCATTATCAATATTGTATTTTTCTTCATTATGTTAATTTCAGTTATATTTTAATCTGGTTCTTGCTATACTTGGAAGCAGAGGTTCATATATGTTTATGTATCATGATAATAATTGTTTATCTTATTAATGTTCATGATGTTAATTTTGGGGAACGCTCAGTACTAAAACCAATACTAAAAACTTACGTTTACAATGCCAAGATGTGAATTTTTTAAAACTATTTCATATAATAATTTCTGGAAATTTTTAATCAAAATTTTTATTTGGAAAATTGTTTGCCATCATGTCCCTCCAGTTCATGCCTACCCCATAAATACCTTCTCATCCCTCAAATAAGAATCAGCCAGCATAGGATAAAATCATGAAAGAAAGATTAAATTAGGATCAATATAGTTTCAGTGTTAAGTATACTTTATTGAAGTGCTAGTCTAAGAAACATTTGACTAGCCATAATATACCATTCCCTGACCTTGCAAAATAACAGAAGTTTAGGTGGTTCAGTGACTAGAACACTGACCATGGAATCAGGAAGACATAAGTTCCAAACTGGCCTCAGACTTACTAGTTGTGTAACTTTGGGCGAGTCACTTAACCTCTGTTTTACTCAGTTTCCTCATCTGTAAAGTGGGTATAATAATAGCACCTACTTCCCATTAGTGTTGTAAGGATCAAATGAAATAAAAATTGTAAAGCCCTTTGCACAATGCTTGATGTTTAGTTATACATATATATATATATATATGTTAGCTACCATTATTAGCATAGAAACATCAAAGGGATGATGAAGCTGAAAAATTTAGAAGTTAGTATATGGTTGGAATGCTTTGTAGCTTTTCATACAACTGTTGCTGATCCTGAATGAAAAGAAGACTGGCCATAAAAGTGAAGTCTTAATTATTTACAATTCTTTCTAAAAGGAAAAAAAAAATTTATTTATGCTTCATAACTTTTGTAAGCTCATTTATTTAAAACAAGAAGGGATTGCACTTCATGCAAGAGTTTATTCTCCTCTGAAATTCCTACTTCTGATTAAAATGGTGGATACTGTTATGAATTTTATTTTTCTGATGATTTACTTCTTCTAAATCTTCTGTGATAATTAAGTTTTCTCCATATTACTGTTATACTTAAAAAAAAAAACAACTAATGACAGCTGCAATTCCTGGGTTTGGTGGGAGGAAAAAAGTCTTCAACGCATTTTAAATAATTCCTGAGGACAGGTTATTTCTCCTGAGCATTCATAGCCATAATGACTGAGGCAAACAAGTACTCTTGTAAAATCTTGAGGGGAAATAGAGTTTTCCCAGTTTACACACTATCCTCTATATTAACCTAGCAATTCAGATTTATGTTTGTTCCTTGTATTGTATTCTGTTCGTAGACCCTGCTGCCATCCTAAGCTACTAGGGTCAATGATTAATGATGCTAAAGTCAAGAACAATATTAGGGGCCCTCAGCTTCTGTGATTTCTCAATATTTATGAGAGAAATAAAATTTGCCCCAAAATGTAAGCAAAAGAGGTATGTGAAATTACTTCTTTTAAAACTTGTTTACAGAAGTGTTACAGAATCTTTTTGCATTTTGGGAAGCATGGCACAGTGGAAAGACTAGAAGCTTTGGAATCAGGGTTCAAAACCTGCCTCTGTGGCCCACAACCTACATGACCTTGAGCAAGTCACTTAATGTCTTGGGCCTCAGTTCCTCATCTGTAAAATGAGGGGTTTGGACTAGATGCCCTTTAAGATCCTTTCAAGTTCTAAATCTATGGTCATATTACCCTGTCAGTGGTTTGGGATTCAGGGATTTGATCTGATGGGTACCATGGTATAGTGGTCAGGGTGCTGGATTTGGAATCAAAATCTGGATTGGAATCCTTCCTCAGATTTAACTACCTAGCTGTGTACCCCCAAGGAAGGCATTTAACTCCTCAAGGCTTGAGTTTCCTCATCTCTGAAATGGAAAGGTGGAAAGTGAGGGCTCAAAGTTCGCCCCCAGTCAGGGGAATTAGGTGCTAAAGTGGATACATCTTAGGGCCTGGAGTCAGGAAGATTTGCGTTAAACAAATCTAGCTGCAGTGACCCTAGGCAAGTCACTTAACTTCTGTTTGCTTCAGTTTTCTCATTTGTGAAACAGGAATAATAGCACCTATCTCTCAAGGCCACTGCAAAGATCAAAAGAGATAATAATTGTAAAGTTCTTAGTACAATGCCTGGAGCATAGTAGATGCTATTTAAATGTTAACTGTCATTGACTTTATAAACCTCTGTTGAATTCATGACCAACTTGATCTAACAGGGAGGCAGGCCTTACTTGAGAACTTTGAGGGCATCTCCTTATAAGTATGGACATGTCCTCTTGACTCAGTGAGGACGGCAGCACTATAAGAGTGCTGGCTTTGTTATCAGAGGATTTGGGTCCAAATCTGTTTCTGACACTGCCTACATGACATTGAGCAAGTCACCCAAACTCTAATCCTCATGCTTTTCATATGTAAAATGAAGGAGTTAGACCAGAGGATCTCTGAAGTGCATCCAGCTGTAGGGCTACAATCTATGATCCTCCCTCATCCCACTTTCAGCTTTCCATTGTGACAAAAACAATCAAACAAAACAAAACAAAAAAATGACCCCAAAGGGTCACATCCAATAGCACACGCAATGCTCCACTGCCACAGTCTGTCACCACACCAGTGAAAGGAGGGGAGAGGGAAGAGTGCATTTCCGCATCTTTTCTTCAAATCCAAGGCTGGTCAAATTTCACAGAGTTGGATTTCCTTTGACTGTTCCTTATATTTACATTCCTGTAGTCATTATGGACATTGGTTTCCTGGTTCTGCTTACTTTGCCATGTAAGCAGAACCCCAAACAAATCTTGTCATGTTCCTCATATTTCACCTTTCTTCCACTGAAGATTCCAACAATTTGTTCAGCCACTCCCTGATCGATAGGCACCCACTTCTCCCAAGACACTTAGCATGACTTTTTCTTACAGTAAAAGCCTTCTTATGACAATATGAAATATGAGCTAGTTGAATTAAATACAGCTCATTGTGCATCTTCATGCTATATGATTATAAAAAAGAAATTATTAAGTGCAAGTAGCCAAAGGTGCCAGTTTACCCTTAATGACCTTGGGAATTTGATCTTGGAAAAACTTAGAATGGAATGTACATACTTTTTCAGAAAATTTCATTGCTGTGGTCTACGCAGCATAATGCCAACAGACTACAAATGAAAAATGATGACTCCAAAGCTGCTGCTTTGCATCCTAATACGTGAAAATTATTCAACAACAACAATAGTGATAACAATACCCAGGATAAATAATAATAGCTAGGATCAAATAAGATGTTTGTAAAGTGCTTAGCAAGGTATGTATGTCCACACAGTAGGCACTACATAAATTATTGTTACTCTACTGCTTTGCATTCTAATACACAGAAATTATTAGAGAGCAATAAGACAACCAAAGATCCTCTCAAATAAAAACTTTCCCTCAGCTTTGCTCATTGGATATAATTCTGAAGACAATGTCAAAGCAAGTTGGTGTGATTGAAGGCAGCGGGAGGCACATGTGATGGGGTTACCGATTTTTTTTAAAAGTAAGAAAAAGGCAATTGTGGCATTAAAGAAATGCATAGAAGAGAACAGAAGGTCCATAGAAAATACAGACAGGACAGCTTTGCAGATAACATCCTGAATATACTTAAACAGAAAAGGAAGCTTCCCATAATCAAAGCTTGATGTACAATCCTCATTTTAGCTTCTGCTTTGTGTGTGGAAATGCTCATCTTATTTAGTTTTGAATTCGGCCTTGCAAAAAAAGAAAAAAAGATTTAATGATTTTGGCAGAATGACAGCTCAACATGTATGTTGACATAATGTTAAAGCAATCAAACAAGCTCATATATTATCAGGCCAAATTAAGGGAGGAAAAGTTTAGGAACAAGGACCTGATAACTCCATAATACTGTCTTGAAAATTCACAAGAACAATTTAAAACTTACTTGACTACTAGCCAACACTGTTATGTTTTGTAGATGAAAGAAAATATGGAAAATTTCAAATTATAAAAAACCATATGAAAGAATACCCCCAAATTACTAATAATAGATGAAATGCAGATCAAAATAATCCTAAGGTTCTGCTTCACACACAAAAAACTGGCAAAGTTAATAAAAAATGAGCATAGTCAGTGTTGGAGAGATTGTTGAAGATAAACACACTGGTACATTATTGAGGCATCTGTTAATATAGCCATTTTGAAAAGCAATTTGGAATTATGCAAATAAAATGTGGATAATGTCCATACCCTCTGACCCAGAGAACCTCCTACTAGGATTATACCCTTAAGGAAGTGATTGATAAGAAAAAACCTCCATATATTTCATAATATTGATAGCAGCAAAAGATTGGATATCCAGTAATAGCAAGGGATTGGAAACAAAGTAGATGCCCACTGATTGAGGAATGGCTGCAGAGATTGTGATCATGAATGTAATGGAATAGTATTCTGCTTTAACAAATGATGAATATGATCAATGTAGACAAGCACAGAAAGACATACATGAACTGATAAAGAGTAAGGTAAGTAGAGTCAAGAAAACAATATACACTATGACTACAGTGTAAATGGGAAAAAAGAGACTGAAACAATACAAAATTTTGCTAAATGCAAGCAAGCAAAGCTACAAAGAATATATAGAGAAATATATTCCCACCTCACTCCCTTGCAGATATGAGAGGTCTTTAGGTGTAGTATGTTGCATATATTTTCAGACTTTTTCAATGCATTGTTCAATTTTGATGATTTTTTTACCTTTTTCTTTTTTTCTTTAAAATATACTTTGTTATATAGGATGTCTTCTTGGAGAGAATGGGGGATAGATGCTGGAAGAATTTTAGTAATATAAAAAGTATCAATGAAATATATTTTTTAAAAGAAAGGACATATGGACATTCATCTTGAATAAGTAAAGAGAAAAGCAGAACCTAATACAATGCCTTTCACGCTAGGATCCTCATTTTAAGTTTCCTTTTCCCTTGAAATTGGTATATTTATTTTCTTTTGGTTACTGCTAGAAAGAAATGTCCATTTCCATTGAAGGTAATACTTTTGATAGAGGAGGGCTATCCAACGGAATGAAGAAATGTCATAAGGATTAAGATGACATGTTGGTGGCTAGGAGTTGAATGACAGTGGTCGCTGTGGTTAGTAGCTATAAAATTTTGGCTTTTATAAATAAATGAATAAAAGTTTGAGAAATGATGGTTTTTGAAAGTTATTTGGGAGACAAAAAAAGCTAAAGTAATAGGAAGAAAGACTATAAAATGTTACAGAAGAATTCTTATCTAAAACCATAAGAAACCTCTTTCCTCTCAGCCCTTTTTAGTATCATATTAGTGACGGGTTGGTCAGACACATTAGCAGGAAGGGGAATGTACTGTGTTCTCCATTTTACCTGATAAGGAAATGAGCACAAGTCACACAAGGGGGTTGATAGCGGGCTTGCCAGGCAAGCACTAAGCCATTCACTCAGTTCCTCTGAGTTTTCAGACAGTTCAATGATCTCAGCTAGATTTCTCTCAGCCTGAGACACAAGTTTTCCAAAATTAAATAAAGGAACTTAGAAAAAGCATTAGAACTTCACTAAGGGAATAGGAGGGGCATATATTGGTGGAAGATTAAGTTCATAGCCTGGCTAAATGGTGATTAGGCTAGGAATATAATAATGCATACATATCTTCATAACTAGGAGAAAGACAATGAAATGAGAAAAGTGGAAATCTAAACTGAATTCAAGGAAGACTTCCGGTCTGTAAAAATTATTACATTTTGAAATTATCTCTCAATGGGAAAAAAAAAAAACAGGGCCAACTATATCACTAAGTACCCTGGAAAAATACATGAGATCACATGAATTAATCTCTCCTTCCCATGGAAAAATAGTTTGGTTCTTTTATCTAACAAGTGTTTTCTTTATAACAAGCCTATCGAGTAATATGAGTTATTAATTGTCATTGTTTTGCACGTGAGGAAACTGAGGCTTGGAATTTATTTTATCTGCCATACTTACTTTTTATTGCCATATTCTAATCCCTTTTCCACAGACCAGCCCTTTAAACTTTTGAAGATAGCTGTCATATCTGTCATTTAGGTTGTGATCAGAAGCCACAATTTCATTGCTTTGGAGAACATCCTTTGGTCTCTTTCCCCCATCCCAAGAGTCTGGGAAGAGTAGGAAGGAATGAACTTCACTGTGACATTCATTGAGACCTCTCCTCTAGGCTGTCTCATAGTGTAATGAGGGACTGGTCAGTCCTTAGAAACCTACCCAACATATTTGGCTGATGCAATTCCTTACCTGGAAGTGGCTAGGAAGCCTGATTCCTGAGGAGTTGTGATGATAGAAGCTTTTTGGAGAGACTTTGAACACATGTCGACTGTTGACATTCTATATCTAGTTCTGGTAAGCTAACTGTATGGTGAATAAGAAAGCTTTGGTTGGCTGCAGAGGCATTCAAAAGGCCATTCACTAGTCAGCTATCATCCTCTTTCTTCGTTGGATTACTTCTCTTGGTTTGATTCCTTTACATCCAGTGAGAAATAATACTGCAAGGGGAGAGGCCTTGGACCCTCTCCTTCTGAGGCCAACATGTGGCCCTGGAAATATAGGCCTCCTTAGCTCATTGCCTCATTTTGAGTTAGTTCTTTTGTTTTAGGAAAGGAAGTTGGAGTTTACAGTCTTATGAGTTTTAAAAGGTCAATAGAATAAGCTAAGAGTCAAGGAATACAAGAATGTGAGGAGAATAAGAAACAATTTTTGGGATCCAGCCAAGCAGTAGTTGAGATGAAAAAATTATGTGGCAGATACCTCATTTGGACATGAACTTAGTGGGACAAAAACTATGTAGAAACTGCACTAAGTGTGAACTTTCTCTGAACACTGATGCATAGGGGAGTGTGTCCCTGAGGTGTTTGGGGCAAATATTTGTACTTCTGTTTTTGCTAAGTTTTCTAAATAAAAATTGCTTTGCAAATTTCCTGTACATTCCTTTTACTGACTATGAAGGCAACTCCACTTCTTCTAAGAGACTCTTGCCCAAGTAGTACATGTAACGATCACCTGAATTAAATTCACCCATTTCCATTCACCGACAACCAAAATGTCAATATTTGAATTTTCCATCACTTGTTTGACCACATCCAGCACTTCCCATCCATCACCCCCAAACCTTAGTCACATCACCTGATAATTACAGATCTTTAAAACATGAGTAAACAAAAAATAGCCACAGAATTTGAGTTGGAATGGAAGCATATGTGAAAATAATTATTGATGTCTGTTATTATTCAATATTGTATTAGAAATGCTAGCAATAGTAATAAGAGAAGAAAAAGAAATTGAAGGAATCGGAATGGGTAATAAGGTAATAATACTATCTCTTTTTGGAGATGGTATGATGATATACCTGGAAAATCTGAGAAATTCAACTAAAAAGCTAGCTGAAGTAATTAATAGTTTTATCAATGTAGCAGGATATAAAATAAACTCATACAAATCATAAGCATTTATCACTGACAAAGCCCTGCAAGAAGAAATAGTAAGAGATACTCCTTTCAGAATAACTGGAGAGAGTATAAATACCCAGGGTAAGACAAACCTGACAAGACAAACCCAGGAACTACATGAATATAATTACAAAATACTTTTTATACAAATAAAGTCTGATTTAAATCATTAAAGAAATATTAATTGTTCATATTGTGCAGAGCCAATATAATAAAAATGATAATTCTATCTAAACTAATATACTTATTCAATGCTATTTCAATTAAATTCATTTGGAAGAACAAAAGACCAAGAATATCAAAGGAATTAATGAAAAATATAAAGGAAGGAGGTCTAGCAGAACCAGATCTTAAACTACATTATAAAGTATTAATTATCAATAGCATTATTATCTATATAGTACTGACTGACAAATGGAAAGGTGGATCAATGGAATAGAACAGATATACAGTACACAGTAGTAAATGATTTTAGTCAACTTGTATTTGACCAATGTAAAAATTTAAGCTTTGTGGAAGAAAATCCACAGTGTGGTAAAAATTATTGGGGAAAAAATGGTAAGCAGTCTGGCTTTCTTGTCTAATACAATAGACAAAAATCTCACACTATTTACCAAGGTAAGGTCAAAATGAATACATGGCTTAGATATAAAGGAAGATATCATAAGTGAGAAGAAAATGGAACATATTACCTATCAAGTTCATGGATAGGGGAAGATTTATGTATAAACAAGAGATAGAATCACAAAATATAAAATAGATCATTTTGATTACATTAAATTGAAAATGTTTTATGTAGCCAAGATAAGAGGGAAAGCAGAAAATTGTGGAGTGGGTTTGGTGGAATTATAGACAGTTTCTCAAATAAAGGTCTCCTAATTCAAATGTAGAAAGAATTTTGTCAAATTTATAAGAATATAAGTCATTCTCCAATTGATGAATGGTCAACAATATGAAGTCAGTTTTTGGATGAAGAAATCAAAGCTAAATAATTATATGAAAAAATGCTCTCAATCATTATTGATTAGAGAAGCGCAAATTAACACACCTTTGAGATATCATCTCACATCTATCAAATTGTATAAAATAATAGAAGAGGAAAATGACAAATGTTGGAGAAGATGTGGAAAAACCGAGATACCAATACACTGTGGGTGGAACTGTGAATGGACCAAACCATTTCAGAAGAGTTATAAAACAGTATATACTTTTTGACCCAACAATACCACTATTATTGTCTGCTTCCCAAGGTGATCAGGGAAAAAGGAAAAGACCCTATATGTTTTAAAATATTTATAGCAATTCTCTTTGTAGTGGCAAAGAGGTAGAAAGTGAGGAGATGACCATCAATTGGGAAATGGCTAAACAAGTTGTGGCATATGATTGTGATAAAATATTACAGTTATCCCTTCTACATCACAGCTTTCCCCATCATGGAGTTGATATATTGTGGGTCTTCCTAAGAAATTAAATTGGAATTTGGGGGGATTTTTGTGGAAGTCACAGACTACATGTGAAGGTTATCAGAATTCAGAGACTATGACCAAATACTTAACCCAAATTTAACAATAAGGTACTGTAAACACACCATAAAAGAAAGAGAAAAGTAAAACTTCTCTGGTACAAAGGAAGGGCCAAAAAATTTTAGGCAGATTTCCTAGACCATGGGGAAACCATACCCCTAACCCCCACAATGTGGAAGAAATAACTACTGTGCTGTAAAAAATGATGAGCAGGTTGATTTTAGAAAAAACACGGAAAGTCTTATATGAAATAATGAAGAATGAAATGAGTAGAACCAAGAGAACATTGTACACAGTAACAGCCATATTTTTAGAAGAATACCTGTGAATGACTAATTTCTTCTGAGCCTTATAATACTCAAATCAACTATTAAGGAACTACAAAAGAAGATGCTACTTACCTTCAGAGAAAGAACTGATAAATAGAAGTTTGTATAGTATGATTTTACGTGTGTGTGTGTGTGTGTGTGTGTGTGTGTGTGTAAAATGATGGCCTTCTCTAGTGTGGGGTGGGGAGAGAAAAAGAGAAGGAGACAGTTTGAAACTTAAAATGTAAAATTAATTAATTAAAAAAAGAAAATAATTCTCATTGCCCCTGAGAAATGGTCATCCAGCTTCTGCTGGAAGAATTGCAATAAAAAATAGACCATTCCACCTTTGGGACTCCCATACAGCAAAACTACCCAAGAGTATGATTCTGAGTGACAGTACAGATTCCTTTCCATTTTTATGGTTTGCACTATGTTAATTGAAAAGAAAGATAAGTAATTTGATACTGATATGTGCTGCCAACATGGATTATTATATCTGATCTGAACTTTGTTTCCTTTTACTGCCATCTCTATTTACATCATCAGTCATTGTCTATGTTCTACATTTCTTCACAAAATCTTCCCATAGTTCTATGAAATCTTCGTATTATTTCTTAACATTTGTATGCCACAGTTTCCTCAAAGATAGCAGGCTAATAAAAATAATAATAACAATACATAACATTGATATAGAGCCTACTATGTGCTGGGTAGTGTGCTTAAGTGCTTTACAAGTAACATCTGATTTTATTCTCATGATAACCTTGGGAGGTAAGTGCTGTTATTATTCCCACTTTACAGATGAGGAAACTGAGGCAAATGGAGGTTAAGTGACTTGCTTGCAAAGTCAGTAAGTGAGAACCCTGGGAATAGCAGCACCTAAAAGAACACCAGTCCAACTTCCAGCCTAGCACTTGTAACCATCATCAGAGGAAGCAATTTCTGTAGAGAAGGGGCAAGCCATTGTCAACTACCACCAATCAATTGCCACTAACAGAGTAGGTGAGTTAAACTAGTAGAAGCATCAAAGCACACTGAGTGAGAGACCATAGGCACATGCACCAGGCAAGTCAAACCACCACCTTGATCCTCTCCCCTCAGCCCCTTGTGGTGACAGCCCAGGACCCTGAAGCCAAGATGAGCAATGCTTCCAGACCCATCCCTGTAGCCATCATCCTGGTAAGCAAGTCTTCTGGGGATGCAGCATGGAAGCTGTTCCTGCAGGTACTATAACCATAGCTACTGAAGACCACCAAAGAACTTTCTTGCCAACAAAGTCCTTGGCACTCTCAAGTGGTTCAACATCAGAAACAGATATGATTTTATCAGTGGAAATGACATTAATAAGCCTGGAAAGGTAGGTTAGGTCAAAATGTGAAGGGTTTTAAATCCTATATGGAAGATGTTATAGTTTATCCTGAAGGTAATGGGGAGTTACTGGAGATTTCAGAATGGGGGTAGGATGGGGGGAAAGAGGGTGACATAGACCTGTGTTTTAGAAATATGAAGACTAGTTAAAAGGTATACTAGAGAAGAGAAATGTTGGGACTGAGGAGGGAAGTGACACGATGGCTATTTTAATTGTGAAAGAAGGGATTAGACTTGTTCTTTTTGACTACAGAGAGCAGATTCAGGAGCAATGAATGAAGGATTTAGGTTTGATAGGAGGAAAATCTAACAATTATAGCTGTTCAAAGGTGTAATGGATTGTCTTTGAAGATTGATGCGTTCCCTTCCACTGGAGGTATTCCATCTGGATGATCATTTATCAGGTACAATATAGTGAGAATTATTTCACATACAGTTTGAACAAGATGTATAATTAGGCCCCTTTTAATTCTCAAATTCTATGATAATTTTTTGTTCACTCACTTTTTTCAGACTGATGGCTTTCTTTTTCTGAGATATTCCTTGTGAGGAATTGTTTTCAATCACTTTCTGAGTTGTTGTTAATCCTTTACTTTATTTGGTGATTTTCTTGATGTTTTGAGGAGATGAGGAGTAGGTGGGCTTCAACATATAGTATAACAATCATACTGCCTCCTCACGGGACAATTGTGAAGAAAATGTTAATATACCGTCATGAGAGCTATTAATATTTATAGGATGAGGTCTAAGCTAGACACATCGTCATCATGTTTCCATGATGTTCCAGTACATGAGTTGTTAAATGCACTATCCTAAAACAAACAAGTTAATTGATATATTTGAATGCTGAGAAAGCAATAGAAATCCAGTTAGTTAAGCAATACTGCTGGCAGGAGACTAACAAGACAACATATTTCTAATCTAGTTAAAGGAAAGCTTAAAAATCACTCATGCGTTGAGAAGTAGTAATTCATTTGGAGACACACATTTCACATCTTTGTTTCATGCAGTCTGATTTTCTTTTCTTTTCTTTTTTTTAATTTTATTTTAGTTTGCATCATTCATTTCCAAAAGATTTTGAGTTACATATTTTCTCCCCATCTTTCCCCTACCCACCGCCCCAAAACAGCCATCCCTGTGTATCCCCCCTCCCTCAATCTATTCTCTCCTATGTCTTCCCTCCTCACCCCTCTGACTTTTTGGTAGGGCAGGA
>JAQQSV010001816.1:23349-46399 GCA_028646515.1 Pseudochirops corinnae
CAGACTGCATGAAACAAAGATGTGAAATGTGTGTCTCCAAATGAATTACTACTTCTCAACGCATGAGTGATTTTTAAGCTTTCCTTTAACTAGATTAGAAATATGTTGTCTTGTTAGTCTCCTGCCAGCAGTATTGCTTAACTAACTGGATTTCTATTGCTTTCTCAGCATTCAAATATATCAATTAACTTGTTTGTTTTAGGATAGTGCATTTAACAACTCATGTACTGGAACATCATGGAAACATGATGACGATGTGTCTAGCTTAGACCTCATCCTATAAATATTAATAGCTCTCATGACGGTATATTAACATTTTCTTCACAATTGTCCCGTGAGGAGGCAGTATGATTGTTATACTATATGTTGAAGCCCACCTACTCCTCATCTCCTCAAAACATCAAGAAAATCACCAAATAAAGTAAAGGATTAACAACAACTCAGAAAGTGATTGAAAACAATTCCTCACAAGGAATATCTCAGAAAAAGAAAGCCATCAGTCTGAAAAAAGTGAGTGAACAAAAAATTATCATAGAATTTGAGAATTAAAAGGGGCCTAATTATACATCTTGTTCAAACTGTATGTGAAATAATTCTCACTATATTGTACCTGATAAATGATCATCCAGATGGAATACCTCCAGTGGAAGGGAACGCATCAATCTTCAAAGACAATCCATTACACCTTTGAACAGCTATAATTGTTAGATTTTCCTCCTATCAAACCTAAATCCTTCATTCATTGCTCCTGAATCTGCTCTCTGTAGTCAAAAAGAACAAGTCTAATCCCTTCTTTCACAATTAAAATAGCCATCGTGTCACTTCCCTCCTCAGTCCCAACATTTCTCTTCTCTAGTATACCTTTTAACTAGTCTTCATATTTCTAAAACACAGGTCTATGTCACCCTCTTTCCCCCCATCCTACCCCCATTCTGAAATCTCCAGTAACTCCCCATTACCTTCAGGATAAACTATAACATCTTCCATATAGGATTTAAAACCCTTCACATTTTGACCTAACCTACCTTTCCAGGCTTATTAATGTCATTTCCACTGATAAAATCATATCTGTTTCTGATGTTGAACCACTTGAGAGTGCCAAGGACTTTGTTGGCAAGAAAGTTCTTTGGTGGTCTTCAGTAGCTATGGTTATAGTACCTGCAGGAACAGCTTCCATGCTGCATCCCCAGAAGACTTGCTTACCAGGATGATGGCTACAGGGATGGGTCTGGAAGCATTGCTCATCTTGGCTTCAGGGTCCTGGGCTGTCACCACAAGGGGCTGAGGGGAGAGGATCAAGGTGGTGGTTTGACTTGCCTGGTGCATGTGCCTATGGTCTCTCACTCAGTGTGCTTTGATGCTTCTACTAGTTTAACTCACCTACTCTGTTAGTGGCAATTGATTGGTGGTAGTTGACAATGGCTTGCCCCTTCTCTACAGAAATTGCTTCCTCTGATGATGGTTACAAGTGCTAGGCTGGAAGTTGGACTGGTGTTCTTTTAGGTGCTGCTATTCCCAGGGTTCTCACTTACTGACTTTGCAAGCAAGTCACTTAACCTCCATTTGCCTCAGTTTCCTCATCTGTAAAGTGGGAATAATAACAGCACTTACCTCCCAAGGTTATCATGAGAATAAAATCAGATGTTACTTGTAAAGCACTTAAGCACACTACCCAGCACATAGTAGGCTCTATATCAATGTTATGTATTGTTATTATTATTTTTATTAGCCTGCTATCTTTGAGGAAACTGTGGCATACAAATGTTAAGAAATAATACGAAGATTTCATAGAACTATGGGAAGATTTTGTGAAGAAATGTAGAACATAGACAATGACTGATGATGTAAATAGAGATGGCAGTAAAAGGAAACAAAGTTCAGATCAGATATAATAATCCATGTTGGCAGCACATATCAGTATCAAATTACTTATCTTTCTTTTCAATTAACATAGTGCAAACCATAAAAATGGAAAGGAATCTGTACTGTCACTCAGAATCATACTCTTGGGTAGTTTTGCTGTATGGGAGTCCCAAAGGTGGAATGGTCTATTTTTTATTGCAATTCTTCCAGCAGAAGCTGGATGACCATTTCTCAGGGGCAATGAGAATTATTTTCTTTTTTTAATTAATTAATTTTACATTTTAAGTTTCAAACTGTCTCCTTCTCTTTTTCTCTCCCCACCCCACACTAGAGAAGGCCATCATTTTACACACACACACACACACACACACACACACACACGTAAAATCATACTATACAAACTTCTATTTATCAGTTCTTTCTCTGAAGGTAAGTAGCATCTTCTTTTGTAGTTCCTTAATAGTTGATTTGAGTATTATAAGGCTCAGAAGAAATTAGTCATTCACAGGTATTCTTCTAAAAATATGGCTGTTACTGTGTACAATGTTCTCTTGGTTCTACTCATTTCATTCTTCATTATTTCATATAAGACTTTCCGTGTTTTTTCTAAAATCAACCTGCTCATCATTTTTTACAGCACAGTAGTTATTTCTTCCACATTGTGGGGGTTAGGGGTATGGTTTCCCCATGGTCTAGGAAATCTGCCTAAAATTTTTTGGCCCTTCCTTTGTACCAGAGAAGTTTTACTTTTCTCTTTCTTTTATGGTGTGTTTACAGTACCTTATTGTTAAATTTGGGTTAAGTATTTGGTCATAGTCTCTGAATTCTGATAACCTTCACATGTAGTCTGTGACTTCCACAAAAATCCCCCCAAATTCCAATTTAATTTCTTAGGAAGACCCACAATATATCAACTCCATGATGGGGAAAGCTGTGATGTAGAAGGGATAACTGTAATATTTTATCACAATCATATGCCACAACTTGTTTAGCCATTTCCCAATTGATGGTCATCTCCTCACTTTCTACCTCTTTGCCACTACAAAGAGAATTGCTATAAATATTTTAAAACATATAGGGTCTTTTCCTTTTTCCCTGATCACCTTGGGAAGCAGACAATAATAGTGGTATTGTTGGGTCAAAAAGTATATACTGTTTTATAACTCTTCTGAAATGGTTTGGTCCATTCACAGTTCCACCCACAGTGTATTGGTATCTCGGTTTTTCCACATCTTCTCCAACATTTGTCATTTTCCTCTTCTATTATTTTATACAATTTGATAGATGTGAGATGATATCTCAAAGGTGTGTTAATTTGCGCTTCTCTAATCAATAATGATTGAGAGCATTTTTTCATATAATTATTTAGCTTTGATTTCTTCATCCAAAAACTGACTTCATATTGTTGACCATTCATCAATTGGAGAATGACTTATATTCTTATAAATTTGACAAAATTCTTTCTACATTTGAATTAGGAGACCTTTATTTGAGAAACTGTCTATAATTCCACCAAACCCACTCCACAATTTTCTGCTTTCCCTCTTATCTTGGCTACATAAAACATTTTCAATTTAATGTAATCAAAATGATCTATTTTATATTTTGTGATTCTATCTCTTGTTTATACATAAATCTTCCCCTATCCATGAACTTGATAGGTAATATGTTCCATTTTCTTCTCACTTATGATATCTTCCTTTATATCTAAGCCATGTATTCATTTTGACCTTACCTTGGTAAATAGTGTGAGATTTTTGTCTATTGTATTAGACAAGAAAGCCAGACTGCTTACCATTTTTTCCCCAATAATTTTTACCACACTGTGGATTTTCTTCCACAAAGCTTAAATTTTTACATTGGTCAAATACAAGTTGACTAAAATCATTTACTACTGTGTACTGTATATCTGTTCTATTCCATTGATCCACCTTTCCATTTGTCAGTCAGTACTATATAGATAATAATGCTATTGATAATTAATACTTTATAATGTAGTTTAAGATCTGGTTCTGCTAGACCTCCTTCCTTTATATTTTTCATTAATTCCTTTGATATTCTTGGTCTTTTGTTCTTCCAAATGAATTTAATTGAAATAGCATTGAATAAGTATATTAGTTTAGATAGAATTATCATTTTTATTATATTGGCTCTGCACAATATGAACAATTAATATTTCTTTAATGATTTAAATCAGACTTTATTTGTATAAAAAGTATTTTGTAATTATATTCATGTAGTTCCTGGGTTTGTCTTGTCAGGTTTGTCTTACCCTGGGTATTTATACTCTCTCCAGTTATTCTGAAAGGAGTATCTCTTACTATTTCTTCTTGCAGGGCTTTGTCAGTGATAAATGCTTATGATTTGTATGAGTTTATTTTATATCCTGCTACATTGATAAAACTATTAATTACTTCAGCTAGCTTTTTAGTTGAATTTCTCAGATTTTCCAGGTATATCATCATACCATCTCCAAAAAGAGATAGTATTATTACCTTATTACCCATTCCGATTCCTTCAATTTCTTTTTCTTCTCTTATTACTATTGCTAGCATTTCTAATACAATATTGAATAATAACAGACATCAATAATTATTTTCACATATGCTTCCATTCCAACTCAAATTCTGTGGCTATTTTTTGTTTACTCATGTTTTAAAGATCTGTAATTATCAGGTGATGTGACTAAGGTTTGGGGGTGATGGATGGGAAGTGCTGGATGTGGTCAAACAAGTGATGGAAAATTCAAATATTGACATTTTGGTTGTCGGTGAATGGAAATGGGTGAATTTAATTCAGGTGATCGTTACATGTACTACTTGGGCAAGAGTCTCTTAGAAGAAGTGGAGTTGCCTTCATAGTCAGTAAAAGGAATGTACAGGAAATTTGCAAAGCAATTTTTATTTAGAAAACTTAGCAAAAACAGAAGTACAAATATTTGCCCCAAACACCTCAGGGACACACTCCCCTATGCATCAGTGTTCAGAGAAAGTTCACACTTAGTGCAGTTTCTACATAGTTTTTGTCCCACTAAGTTCATGTCCAAATGAGGTATCTGCCACATAATTTTTTCATCTCAACTACTGCTTGGCTGGATCCCAAAAATTGTTTCTTATTCTCCTCACATTCTTGTATTCCTTGACTCTTAGCTTATTCTATTGACCTTTTAAAACTCATAAGACTGTAAACTCCAACTTCCTTTCCTAAAACAAAAGAACTAACTCAAAATGAGGCAATGAGCTAAGGAGGCCTATATTTCCAGGGCCACATGTTGGCCTCAGAAGGAGAGGGTCCAAGGCCTCTCCCCTTGCAGTATTATTTCTCACTGGATGTAAAGGAATCAAACCAAGAGAAGTAATCCAACGAAGAAAGAGGATGATAGCTGACTAGTGAATGGCCTTTTGAATGCCTCTGCAGCCAACCAAAGCTTTCTTATTCACCATACAGTTAGCTTACCAGAACTAGATATAGAATGTCAACAGTCGACATGTGTTCAAAGTCTCTCCAAAAAGCTTCTATCATCACAACTCCTCAGGAATCAGGCTTCCTAGCCACTTCCAGGTAAGGAATTGCATCAGCCAAATATGTTGGGTAGGTTTCTAAGGACTGACCAGTCCCTCATTACACTATGAGACAGCCTAGAGGAGAGGTCTCAATGAATGTCACAGTGAAGTTCATTCCTTCCTACTCTTCCCAGACTCTTGGGATGGGGGAAAGAGACCAAAGGATGTTCTCCAAAGCAATGAAATTGTGGCTTCTGATCACAACCTAAATGACAGATATGACAGCTATCTTCAAAAGTTTAAAGGGCTGGTCTGTGGAAAAGGGATTAGAATATGGCAATAAAAAGTAAGTATGGCAGATAAAATAAATTCCAAGCCTCAGTTTCCTCACGTGCAAAACAATGACAATTAATAACTCATATTACTCGATAGGCTTGTTATAAAGAAAACACTTGTTAGATAAAAGAACCAAACTATTTTTCCATGGGAAGGAGAGATTAATTCATGTGATCTCATGTATTTTTCCAGGGTACTTAGTGATATAGTTGGCCCTGTTTTTTTTTTTTCCCATTGAGAGATAATTTCAAAATGTAATAATTTTTACAGACCGGAAGTCTTCCTTGAATTCAGTTTAGATTTCCACTTTTCTCATTTCATTGTCTTTCTCCTAGTTATGAAGATATGTATGCATTATTATATTCCTAGCCTAATCACCATTTAGCCAGGCTATGAACTTAATCTTCCACCAATATATGCCCCTCCTATTCCCTTAGTGAAGTTCTAATGCTTTTTCTAAGTTCCTTTATTTAATTTTGGAAAACTTGTGTCTCAGGCTGAGAGAAATCTAGCTGAGATCATTGAACTGTCTGAAAACTCAGAGGAACTGAGTGAATGGCTTAGTGCTTGCCTGGCAAGCCCGCTATCAACCCCCTTGTGTGACTTGTGCTCATTTCCTTATCAGGTAAAATGGAGAACACAGTACATTCCCCTTCCTGCTAATGTGTCTGACCAACCCGTCACTAATATGATACTAAAAAGGGCTGAGAGGAAAGAGGTTTCTTATGGTTTTAGATAAGAATTCTTCTGTAACATTTTATAGTCTTTCTTCCTATTACTTTAGCTTTTTTTGTCTCCCAAATAACTTTCAAAAACCATCATTTCTCAAACTTTTATTCATTTATTTATAAAAGCCAAAATTTTATAGCTACTAACCACAGCGACCACTGTCATTCAACTCCTAGCCACCAACATGTCATCTTAATCCTTATGACATTTCTTCATTCCGTTGGATAGCCCTCCTCTATCAAAAGTATTACCTTCAATGGAAATGGACATTTCTTTCTAGCAGTAACCAAAAGAAAATAAATATACCAATTTCAAGGGAAAAGGAAACTTAAAATGAGGATCCTAGCGTGAAAGGCATTGTATTAGGTTCTGCTTTTCTCTTTACTTATTCAAGATGAATGTCCATATGTCCTTTCTTTTAAAAAATATATTTCATTGATACTTTTTATATTACTAAAATTCTTCCAGCATCTATCCCCCATTCTCTCCAAGAAGACATCCTATATAACAAAGTATATTTTAAAGAAAAAAAGAAAAAGGTAAAAAAATCATCAAAATTGAACAATGCATTGAAAAAGTCTGAAAATATATGCAACATACTACACCTAAAGACCTCTCATATCTGCAAGGGAGTGAGGTGGGAATATATTTCTCTATATATTCTTTGTAGCTTTGCTTGCTTGCATTTAGCAAAATTTTGTATTGTTTCAGTCTCTTTTTTCCCATTTACACTGTAGTCATAGTGTATATTGTTTTCTTGACTCTACTTACCTTACTCTTTATCAGTTCATGTATGTCTTTCTGTGCTTGTCTACATTGATCATATTCATCATTTGTTAAAGCAGAATACTATTCCATTACATTCATGATCACAATCTCTGCAGCCATTCCTCAATCAGTGGGCATCTACTTTGTTTCCAATCCCTTGCTATTACTGGATATCCAATCTTTTGCTGCTATCAATATTATGAAATATATGGAGGTTTTTTCTTATCAATCACTTCCTTAAGGGTATAATCCTAGTAGGAGGTTCTCTGGGTCAGAGGGTATGGACATTATCCACATTTTATTTGCATAATTCCAAATTGCTTTTCAAAATGGCTATATTAACAGATGCCTCAATAATGTACCAGTGTGTTTATCTTCAACAATCTCTCCAACACTGACTATGCTCATTTTTTATTAACTTTGCCAGTTTTTTGTGTGTGAAGCAGAACCTTAGGATTATTTTGATCTGCATTTCATCTATTATTAGTAATTTGGGGGTATTCTTTCATATGGTTTTTTATAATTTGAAATTTTCCATATTTTCTTTCATCTACAAAACATAACAGTGTTGGCTAGTAGTCAAGTAAGTTTTAAATTGTTCTTGTGAATTTTCAAGACAGTATTATGGAGTTATCAGGTCCTTGTTCCTAAACTTTTCCTCCCTTAATTTGGCCTGATAATATATGAGCTTGTTTGATTGCTTTAACATTATGTCAACATACATGTTGAGCTGTCATTCTGCCAAAATCATTAAATCTTTTTTTCTTTTTTTGCAAGGCCGAATTCAAAACTAAATAAGATGAGCATTTCCACACACAAAGCAGAAGCTAAAATGAGGATTGTACATCAAGCTTTGATTATGGGAAGCTTCCTTTTCTGTTTAAGTATATTCAGGATGTTATCTGCAAAGCTGTCCTGTCTGTATTTTCTATGGACCTTCTGTTCTCTTCTATGCATTTCTTTAATGCCACAATTGCCTTTTTCTTACTTTTAAAAAAAATCGGTAACCCCATCACATGTGCCTCCCGCTGCCTTCAATCACACCAACTTGCTTTGACATTGTCTTCAGAATTATATCCAATGAGCAAAGCTGAGGGAAAGTTTTTATTTGAGAGGATCTTTGGTTGTCTTATTGCTCTCTAATAATTTCTGTGTATTAGAATGCAAAGCAGTAGAGTAACAATAATTTATGTAGTGCCTACTGTGTGGACATACATACCTTGCTAAGCACTTTACAAACATCTTATTTGATCCTAGCTATTATTATTTATCCTGGGTATTGTTATCACTATTGTTGTTGTTGAATAATTTTCACGTATTAGGATGCAAAGCAGCAGCTTTGGAGTCATCATTTTTCATTTGTAGTCTGTTGGCATTATGCTGCGTAGACCACAGCAATGAAATTTTCTGAAAAAGTATGTACATTCCATTCTAAGTTTTTCCAAGATCAAATTCCCAAGGTCATTAAGGGTAAACTGGCACCTTTGGCTACTTGCACTTAATAATTTCTTTTTTATAATCATATAGCATGAAGATGCACAATGAGCTGTATTTAATTCAACTAGCTCATATTTCATATTGTCATAAGAAGGCTTTTACTGTAAGAAAAAGTCATGCTAAGTGTCTTGGGAGAAGTGGGTGCCTATCGATCAGGGAGTGGCTGAACAAATTGTTGGAATCTTCAGTGGAAGAAAGGTGAAATATGAGGAACATGACAAGATTTGTTTGGGGTTCTGCTTACATGGCAAAGTAAGCAGAACCAGGAAACCAATGTCCATAATGACTACAGGAATGTAAATATAAGGAACAGTCAAAGGAAATCCAACTCTGTGAAATTTGACCAGCCTTGGATTTGAAGAAAAGATGCGGAAATGCACTCTTCCCTCTCCCCTCCTTTCACTGGTGTGGTGACAGACTGTGGCAGTGGAGCATTGCGTGTGCTATTGGATGTGACCCTTTGGGGTCATTTTTTTGTTTTGTTTTGTTTGATTGTTTTTGTCACAATGGAAAGCTGAAAGTGGGATGAGGGAGGATCATAGATTGTAGCCCTACAGCTGGATGCACTTCAGAGATCCTCTGGTCTAACTCCTTCATTTTACATATGAAAAGCATGAGGATTAGAGTTTGGGTGACTTGCTCAATGTCATGTAGGCAGTGTCAGAAACAGATTTGGACCCAAATCCTCTGATAACAAAGCCAGCACTCTTATAGTGCTGCCGTCCTCACTGAGTCAAGAGGACATGTCCATACTTATAAGGAGATGCCCTCAAAGTTCTCAAGTAAGGCCTGCCTCCCTGTTAGATCAAGTTGGTCATGAATTCAACAGAGGTTTATAAAGTCAATGACAGTTAACATTTAAATAGCATCTACTATGCTCCAGGCATTGTACTAAGAACTTTACAATTATTATCTCTTTTGATCTTTGCAGTGGCCTTGAGAGATAGGTGCTATTATTCCTGTTTCACAAATGAGAAAACTGAAGCAAACAGAAGTTAAGTGACTTGCCTAGGGTCACTGCAGCTAGATTTGTTTAACGCAAATCTTCCTGACTCCAGGCCCTAAGATGTATCCACTTTAGCACCTAATTCCCCTGACTGGGGGCGAACTTTGAGCCCTCACTTTCCACCTTTCCATTTCAGAGATGAGGAAACTCAAGCCTTGAGGAGTTAAATGCCTTCCTTGGGGGTACACAGCTAGGTAGTTAAATCTGAGGAAGGATTCCAATCCAGATTTTGATTCCAAATCCAGCACCCTGACCACTATACCATGGTACCCATCAGATCAAATCCCTGAATCCCAAACCACTGACAGGGTAATATGACCATAGATTTAGAACTTGAAAGGATCTTAAAGGGCATCTAGTCCAAACCCCTCATTTTACAGATGAGGAACTGAGGCCCAAGACATTAAGTGACTTGCTCAAGGTCATGTAGGTTGTGGGCCACAGAGGCAGGTTTTGAACCCTGATTCCAAAGCTTCTAGTCTTTCCACTGTGCCATGCTTCCCAAAATGCAAAAAGATTCTGTAACACTTCTGTAAACAAGTTTTAAAAGAAGTAATTTCACATACCTCTTTTGCTTACATTTTGGGGCAAATTTTATTTCTCTCATAAATATTGAGAAATCACAGAAGCTGAGGGCCCCTAATATTGTTCTTGACTTTAGCATCATTAATCATTGACCCTAGTAGCTTAGGATGGCAGCAGGGTCTACGAACAGAATACAATACAAGGAACAAACATAAATCTGAATTGCTAGGTTAATATAGAGGATAGTGTGTAAACTGGGAAAACTCTATTTCCCCTCAAGATTTTACAAGAGTACTTGTTTGCCTCAGTCATTATGGCTATGAATGCTCAGGAGAAATAACCTGTCCTCAGGAATTATTTAAAATGCGTTGAAGACTTTTTTCCTCCCACCAAACCCAGGAATTGCAGCTGTCATTAGTTGTTTTTTTTTTTAAGTATAACAGTAATATGGAGAAAACTTAATTATCACAGAAGATTTAGAAGAAGTAAATCATCAGAAAAATAAAATTCATAACAGTATCCACCATTTTAATCAGAAGTAGGAATTTCAGAGGAGAATAAACTCTTGCATGAAGTGCAATCCCTTCTTGTTTTAAATAAATGAGCTTACAAAAGTTATGAAGCATAAATAAATTTTTTTTTTCCTTTTAGAAAGAATTGTAAATAATTAAGACTTCACTTTTATGGCCAGTCTTCTTTTCATTCAGGATCAGCAACAGTTGTATGAAAAGCTACAAAGCATTCCAACCATATACTAACTTCTAAATTTTTCAGCTTCATCATCCCTTTGATGTTTCTATGCTAATAATGGTAGCTAACATATATATATATATATATGTATAACTAAACATCAAGCATTGTGCAAAGGGCTTTACAATTTTTATTTCATTTGATCCTTACAACACTAATGGGAAGTAGGTGCTATTATTATACCCACTTTACAGATGAGGAAACTGAGTAAAACAGAGGTTAAGTGACTCGCCCAAAGTTACACAACTAGTAAGTCTGAGGCCAGTTTGGAACTTATGTCTTCCTGATTCCATGGTCAGTGTTCTAGTCACTGAACCACCTAAACTTCTGTTATTTTGCAAGGTCAGGGAATGGTATATTATGGCTAGTCAAATGTTTCTTAGACTAGCACTTCAATAAAGTATACTTAACACTGAAACTATATTGATCCTAATTTAATCTTTCTTTCATGATTTTATCCTATGCTGGCTGATTCTTATTTGAGGGATGAGAAGGTATTTATGGGGTAGGCATGAACTGGAGGGACATGATGGCAAACAATTTTCCAAATAAAAATTTTGATTAAAAATTTCCAGAAATTATTATATGAAATAGTTTTAAAAAATTCACATCTTGGCATTGTAAACGTAAGTTTTTAGTATTGGTTTTAGTACTGAGCGTTCCCCAAAATTAACATCATGAACATTAATAAGATAAACAATTATTATCATGATACATAAACATATATGAACCTCTGCTTCCAAGTATAGCAAGAACCAGATTAAAATATAACTGAAATTAACATAATGAAGAAAAATACAATATTGATAATGCTGATTTGTGACTTTTTTAAGTCAATATGTGGATTGCAGGGATCCAATTCCATTTGAATTTGAGACCACTATACTAGATGGCCTCTTGGTCCTTTTACACACATATGTACATATATGTTTATAGATTTATAGATTTATTGATTTTCAGCACTTAGCATAATACCTGGCATAGAGCCACTTAATAGATGCTTATTAACTGACTATTAATAATAATGATAATAATTTTCATTTACATAGACTTTTAAGGTTTATTACTTTCCTCATAAAAATCTCATGAAGTTGGCAGTACAACCCACTTTAACAGGTATTGAAAGTTATTAATAGTTTGCACACATTAACAGAACTACATATTATAACAATTTCTAAAAGTTTTATGGATAATATATTTGGAATGCTCAGTCATCTCCTATCTTTGTTCACTTTCGTGGTCCGTCATCCGTGTCTGCAAGGTATTTCACCTCTCTTTTGTAGAATATCTGGCTTCATTGGAGGTCCAGCTCTGGCAGCCTCCCCTCCACGCCCTGCCCATTTGCTACAGCCTTCTGTCTCCTGAAATCACTTTTTTCAAATTTATCTAACTCTCCCCCATGAGAATGTAAATTTCTTGAGAAGAGAAACAGTTTCATTTTTGCCTTCATATTTCCAGTCTCTATTTCAGTAGATACTTGATAAATGTGTTTTAAGTTGAATCAGATGCTAAAGTTTATCAATAATTCTCAAAACCTATCTATTCATTATCTCAAACAGCTCAGCTGTCACTCTTAGGTGACAATATATTTGAAAAGTAGAAGATGTTACTTCTCCAGGTGTTGAGGTCACTTCAGAATTTATCTCCAGATCCAAATGACTGCTGGTCACATGGATTTGGCCTTCCTAGGAGACAAGAACTAGGACGTATTTTTCAATTAGGTTATACTATGGAAGAAATAGATTATCCAGTGACATCCAGGGGATAAACCAACCAACCAAACTAAAAGCAGAGGGGTGAGGGGTTCACATACATAAGCTCAGGTATTCTTAAAATCCTGACTTTTTCATGGGAAGGATGGAATAGTAGGAATAGGAGACTGACATTTTCTGGTCTAGAAAGGCTGTGGACTCTTTTTTAAAGTTTAGGTCCATTTATTGGGAAGCTATTTTCACTTTTGAAGTGTTTAGTTTATTACTGCTGTTGCTATTGAAATTAAAGTAAACTGAGGCACAAAGTTATGAGTACATTCAATTTATTGGTATGGCTAGCATTTAATAAAAGGGGTCTCTCAATTCCTCAGTAAGCCAAAAGACCATGAGGTAGGGCTTACTAACCTTCACATAGTTTTGGGAAATAGAAGAGACCAAAGAACAGGTAACATAAAACAATATGAAGTCTAAATAGATGATGGAAAACAATATGATTGATAGGAAGTCAGGAACACAGGACTAGCAACAATATCCCCTTCAATCTTGGTGCTATGGAAAGGTCATTAATGGTGTCCCCTTGCATAAATTATAGTCCAGATCTGCTTGAAGGACAATCAGTGTTGCAGAAATAACAGACTTCCTGGAATCTACCTGCACCTTGCAAGGATTGTTAGTCAGGATAATAGTTCTCCCTTAATTGTACATGGAGAGTAAGATGTGTACAGACAGTATATTCCTTTGAATTAAGATAATCTGTAGAACAATTTAGCTCAGAGAGAAAAGCTGAACTTCTGAACTTAACTCACAAAGAAAGATGGGTTAGGTAATTTAATAACATATCAGGGGTGATATAGAATAGAAGCAATTACAAAATGGAATCAGAATCAATTTGATTTTCTCACCACTAGAAATTTTTGTGATCATAAGTATAATAGTAGCCAAAGGGAAAGTACTTCCATTCGTGGTCTGATTTCCTTTCCACTTGGAGGCTTGCACCTTATGGTTTAAGAGTCACCGCTACTCCAAGGCACTGATTATTCCTTCACATCAAAATTGTAGGTCTCATCCTATACACGATTGCACGCCACCATGGGGGGGGGGGGGAAGGGAGGGGAGAAAATCTGAAACTCAAGTGATTGTGGAACTGAATCTTGTAAATTAAAAGTAAATGAGCAAATAAAAAAAAAATTAAAAAAAAGGAATAGCTCTAAAAAAAAAAAAAAATTGTAGGTCTCAAATCTTCCTCATCCAGGGGAGTGAAGAGGGAAACAGAGGTAAAGAGGGAAGAGGAGGAGGAGCATTTGGAGGAAATGCGGAATAGCTGTCTTCTTACTCTTCACCAACTAGAGGCAAGCAATGACAGCCTCTTGAATTAACCTTTTGTTGATGCTTGAAATGTTAAAATATATACTTAGAGCTTTGGAAGAAATAGGTGCTGCTTCAAAGGAAGAAAAAAAAAAGTCCAGGGGAAGAGAAGTGAGCAAGATAGGCAGGGGAAATATACAAAGAGATATGTCCTCTTGAATCTCATTAGAAAATTTTAAAACAAGTCAAATTTTAAAATGCATGGACACCTAGTGTACTTCTTGCAAGGATACAGGAAGTGCTTGAAAGCTAGAAAAATTATCATAAAAGAGAGTTATGGAAGTATATTATATTGATTTTTTTTTTTTAATTTTGTCAGCTCACCATACTCCAGAATTAGGTATTTGAAAATCCAGTTGGGTACTTGATTAAAGGAGTGGGCAGAGGAGGAAGAGAATCAGAAAAGATTTCAGAAAAATATCTTTTAGAAGAGCTGTGTACTCTATACACACACATTTGTTTATGTGTGTATACCCATACGTAAGCTTATAGATATATAGCACATAACTATATACATGCATATATATGCTCACACACAGATATATATGTATATCATATTGGCATACATGTATGACATTTATATGAATGTACACATGCACACACATATATGTACCTATACATGCACACACACATATGCACACACACATACACAAACATATATTCCCTTCCAAAGATTTCAGAGCAGTTAAGTAGATTAATAGAAGCAGAGGCCACAAATCATACATAAGGATCTCTGAAGGTCACATATTGACTTAGAAAAAACACATATGAACATTACCTATGTTTTATTGTATTTTTATTTATTTGCTTCATTATTTCCCAATTCCATTTTAATCTGGTTCAGGCTGCACTTGAGAGTGTTGTGGGCTGTGTATTTTTAACACTTGTGAAGCAGATGATGACTAGACTGGCTTTTCATTTATGAAATCCTAGAGGAGAACATGAAGTATGTTTCAATTCCATGGACTTGCCACTCAAAGAATATTGGGGTGGATGTTTTCATCCAGTTTGAAGCTGAAGTTTTTGTTGGAGAGGGAATGGAATGAACTTTAGGCATTTTTGCTTTCAAGGTTATTTAAAGCTGTCAGTTTTAAGGACAAGGGTCTAGGTGTTCTGCTTTTTGGACAGAGGGGCCAGCAAATGTTATTGGCTGAGGATAGGGTTGTGGTGCAAATCACAACACAATCTTATTTATCATGTTCCTTTGTCAGGAGCAGTATATGCTTCTGGAAGTGTAGGTAAAGACTGAACCATCCTTTAAGACTCTGGGGAAGAAATTGTCACATACTGCAGATAAAAATAGAGACACATATAGTTTTGTGGAATGGAATCATTCAGTTCCTTATTTTTGTGAGATCCAGCTTGAGACACCAGCAAAGCATTTGAACTAGTGGAAAAAAAAAAGAACAGGAAGTACGTTATCAATCAAAAAGTATCTTTAAGCATCTAATATGTGCTGGGTATACAAATACAAAATTGGAACAGATCCTGCCTTCAAGGAGCTAACATTCTATTAGGTGAGACAACAGGCACATGCTTAAGCGAATGAAAAAACAGATTCAAATATGGTACAAAATAAATTCAGGGTAATTTTAGGTATACCAGTAACTGGAGGATTAGGAAATAAGCTTCACAGAAGGTAGCTTTTGAGTTGCTTTGAAAGAAATGAGAGAATCTCTTAAGCAGACGGTTCAAAGGCATATGTTCCATTGAGTGCAAAGGCCCAAAGATGGGAGAGGGAATGGCTTCCAAGGAGAAAGACAGTTAGGATAGACCACAAAATGCATGAAATGCAGTAATATGGCTAGAAAGGCAGCTTGGGCCAAGTTGTGAAGGTCCCCAAATGCCAAAAATAGGACTTTATACTTAATCCTAGAGGTACTAGGGAATCACTGCATTTTTTGAGTAGGGGAACTGAAATGGTCACATCCCCTTGGGCATGATAAATATAACAGGAAATGTTGACTAATTTCTGTATTGTTTTAGCAATTGCACAGGCTATTCCTATATATTTATGTCACTCTTATTGCTGTCAGTTATTTGCCTTTCTCTCTCATCAGATTATGATGTTTCTAATGTTTTTTTTCCCATTCGAGTTTCCTTCAGAACAATCTCTCTCTCTCTCTTCATATATGTGTGTGTGTGTATATATACACATATATGAAAGTAACTCACACAGAAACATACATATATATTCACAAAACATGCAAATATACATATTTGTATGCATACATATTTACAGAGAGAAGAGAGAGGGAGAGAGAGAGGAGGTGGCAGCAAGGAAGAGTGCTGAATAAAAATAGAGTTCATCTTTCCTCTGACATATACTGACTATGTGACTTGTCCAAGTCCCTTAATTTCTCAATTCCCCCTTAGACACTTCTCTAAGACTATAAAATGTAGAGCTGGCACACACCTGAATGGAGGGAATTTTCCTCATCTAGGTTTTCCATATACCAGTGAAAGTACACTTTCTATGTATACATACCCCTCCCCCCCCCAAACACACACAAACACATTAAACAACAGTATCTGGCATAGTGTCTTGCAAAGAGTAGTTATGATTAATAAAAGTTTATTGAATAATAGTGTGAAATTGGCTGAAATGGTGGAAGGATATTAATCCTTAGTGATACATAGTTGAGTGTCAGCTGTCTCCCCCATTAGATTATGGTTTCCTCGAGAGCAGGGACCATCTTTGGCCTTTCTACATATCTCCAGTGGTTGACCCAGTGCCTTGACACAGTAAGCATTTAATAAATGCTTATCAACTGCTTATAATTGAGAAGATTGGTGTCAGTTTGTGGAAGGATAAAAATGCCAGGTTAAGGAAAGTGTATTAGACATACATATATACATGCATACACACACACACAGTGTTAGATGCCACAGATAGTTAGTCTGAATGAATGAGCCTTGGCCTGCTGTTTTCTGGACTGCTCTTGAAACTCTAGCTACAATGAGCAAGACCTAGAACATGGGGATAGAAACTTTGAGTGGCACACTTTTGTATCCTCTGGAGTATCTAGCTCAGTGTTATGCATATAATATGTACTCAAGAGATAGTTTGTTGAATGAGTAACTGAACATGTTGCTGGCTTTTTTATAAAAGTTGATGCCATCAACATTTCTCTCTCTCTCTCTCTCTCTCTCTCTCTGTCTCTCTGTCTCTCTGTCTCTCTGTCTGTCTGTCTCTCTTTCTCCTTCCTGTGTGCATATGTACACCCATCCATTCCATATATATATATATATATATATATATAATGACAGATTTTTCAAAATTCAGATGAATCATTCCTTTCCACAGTGATTGTGTTAAGATTTTTTCATTGTCACGAGTCATAGCCTCTATTATGTTTCTTTGGTACATGGCCTCATTAGACAAGAACTTTTTACTCTGGAACCTATTAATCTCATACATAATCTCTGAGTCAGGCTCCAATTTGTTTTCCAGAATGGTTGGACAATTCATAACTATCAAGAATATATTCATCTATCATTTTATCTTAAAAAAGATTTTAAGGTTTTGCTGAAAAACTCAAAATGAGTCAAACAGAGAGAGTGATGTGGCAGCCAATCCAGGAATAAGGTCGTGACAGTCCCACTATACTCTGCCCTGATCAGACCATATCCAGAGTTTTTAGTTCATTTCTGAGTGCTACTATTTGGGAATGACATTGTTAACCTGGGGAAGGTGCAGAGGAGAGCAACGGGGGTGGTGGAATCCTTGAGCAAATATCACATGATAAAGCAACTGGGGGGTCTTAGCCTGGAGAAGAGAACACTTGGGGGCACGTGATTTCAAATATTTGATGAGTTGTGATGTGGAAGAAGAATTTAACTTTTTCTGTTTAGCTCCATTGGGCAAAAATAGAAACAATGGGTAGAATTTGCAAAGAATCATTTAAGCTTGATGTAAAGAAGAGTTTCCTACCAATTTTGTTTTTAAGTTGTTTTTTAGTCATGTCCGACTTCGTGGCCCATTTGGGGTTTTCTTGGCAAAGATACTGGAGCATTTTCAACTCATTTGACATAGATAAGGAACTGAGGAAAACAGGGTTAAGTGACTTGCACAGGTTCACACAACCAGTAAGTGCCTGAGACTTCATTTGAACTAAGGAAGATGAGTCTTCCTAATTCCAGGTCCAGAACTGTAGTGCTATCCACGCCTGTCTCAGGAGCTAGTGAAGTTCCTTTCATTGGATTGGAAGACCACTGGCTGGCTAGATTTGTTGTAATGGGGATTTTTTTTTTTTTATCTTGGTTACATTATATAGTTTCTTAAATCTCTTCCAACTCTGAAATTCTGTGTTTCTGTGATATAAAAAAAAAAATGCAACCTTAGAAGAATCCAGTTCTCTTCTTTTAGCAGAAAGAATGAACAGAAAAGACAAAATTTGAAAATAGTAAAATGTAAAGATGAGAGTATCTTCTTTATCCATGTTTCTTTTGTGGTTTTGCCTAGCAGCTTGGAGTCATGGGATGAGCAGAGTGAATGAGTCCATTTAATGAGTCATGTTAAAGGCTCATATATTTTGAGCTGGAAAGGGATATTAGAAACCATCTAGCCCATTCTCCTAATTTTACAAATGAGGAAACTGAGGCCCTGAGAAATGAAGTGAGTTACTTAAGACACATTCAGTAACTAATAGATCCACCGTTATAAGACATTAGTTGTGACTCTAAAGATAGTCTTCTTTCCATTGCATCATGATGGACAGAGGTGAGAGAAGAACTGTTTCATGTGATCTGTTTGGGAAGCAGTTAGAATGCTAGCTTTTTAGGAGGCAATGAGACTAGTTGGTGCTTAAGAAATGGGGTATCATTGCTATTTCCAAGTATTTGAAAGGCTACTGTGTGGAAGAGGGATTCTATTTGTTTTCCTTTGGCCTAAATCAGGATTAAGAGACTGAGGATGTGAAGAAGTAGATTTAGACTTAATGTCAAAAAAGCCTTCTTGACAGTGAGAGCTGTAAAAGTGGGGCACTTCAGGGGGTTTTAGGGCCCCTTCCCCCATTAGAGAGCTTCAAGTAGAGAATAAATGACCAGTTGTTAGATATGTTAGGGTGAGGCATTCCTTTCAGGTATGGGCAGGACTAGGTGTCACTTTGGCCCCATCCTAATCTAAAATTATGTGATTGTCCCCTTCGTGATAGTGGTAGATGGGGAATGATTTGGCAGTGGCAGTTCCCAACATTCCCACCAATCATTCACACCGTTTGATTCTCTTATTTATTACCTGAACTGGTAAGAACTTGCTTGGTCAAAGGTTCTCTCTGTTACTTGCTCCCAAAAGCTGTGATTGGGTTAGAGGAGGGAATAGGATGCTCTTTGTGTATTGGCAAAGTTCTACTGAGGGATATTTCATTTCCTTCAGAACTCACTTTTTGTCACTTTTAATGTAAAGTCTTTCACGATCCTCTCCTTTCCTTTCTCCCCAAATTATTGGGCATTTATTATGTACATTTTGCACATACCTATAAAGGGCATGTTATCTCTCCCAATAGAATATAAATGTATTAAGGACAAGGAATGTTTGCATTTTTGGCTTTATATCCCAAAATAAGAACTGTCCTTGTAGCTAGGAAGACCCAGGTTTAAATCTTGCCTCTAACACATACTGTCTGACACACACAGCGACCTGGGCAAGTAACTGAAAAAAAAGTTCTTGTTGCTTGACTAGCAGGTGGAAGCAAAAGGCAGTGAGGTACTGGACTTCGAGACAGGAAAACTCATCTTCCTGAGTTCAAATCTAGCCTTAGACACTTGCTAGCTGTGTGACCCTGAGCAAGTCACTTAAACCTGTTTGCCTTAATTTCCTCATCTGTTAGATGAGCTGGAGAAGGAAATTGCAAACCACTCCAGTATCTTTATCAAGAAAACCCCACTGAAATGACTGAACAATGATAGAGGTAAAAATCCTTTGTAGCTGTATGTTCATCTCATTTTTCTGGGCCTCAGTGTCCTCACTTGTTAAAACTAGGTGCATTGATTGGATGACTTTTGATGTCCTTTCCACTTCAAATCTATGAACCTTTAACATATCCCATAATTAAATGGATCTGAATATGCTTTAGGCCTAATTGAGTTCTCCCATTAGATATAACATCTCTATATAGGAAGCCTCTGATTTGGCATGGCTATCCCTTAATGTAATTTCAGGGTTATTTCCCCAACACTTGCATTTGTAAAGGGATTCTATTTGATTCAGAAAGAGTAATAAAGGAAGCTCTTTTTTTAGAGAAATAGTACCTTATCCTTGGACACTTGTTTCTTGTAGAAGTAGCTAAACATTTCAGCTTGTCCACAAGAAGCGACTTCTAGCTGGTTTTCTATTATTTATTTTAACCATTTATCTTGAAGGTCTGCCTACTTTTAAGGGTTTCATTTTTTTGCTGTTCTTTGAACTTCTATATTACTAACCAACAAAAAGTCGCACTCTGGCATGAAACATGTTTATAGAGCACTGAGAGAAAATTGAGTCTGGGAGACCACGTTTCTCATACTCTCAAAACTAATGTGCCAGTTTGTGGGATTATAAATCACTTTAAAAAATGGCAAAAGTTTTGTGAATGACTGATTCTGACCTTAAATACCATATGAAATTTTATTTAAATTTATTGCTAAATTCACAGAGCATAATCAAACAAATTCATCTACAAGAAGCATGAATCAACTAATTGACCTAAAATACACTAGAAAGTATAAGAGTAGATTAAGCACCAATTTTTTTCCTTCTGATGTGTTTACTCAAATTTAAATGAACAATTACTTAAACACTTTAAATAAGGCAGGAAAAAAAAAGTGGTACGTAAAAGGAATTGGAGGAAGAAACTAAGAAAAAGTAAACTTTTATAGTTTAATTTTTGTGGGAGTTCCCATCCCTCACCATTGGCTCATGCCTTTCCTATATTGATTATCTTCAATTAATCCTTAGTGATACATAGTTGAGTGTCAGCTGTCTCCCCCATTAGATTATGGTTTCCTTGAGAGCAGAGACCATCTTTGGCCTTTCTACATATCCCCAGTGGTTGACCCAGTGCCTTGACACAGTAAGCATTTAATAAATGCTTATCAGCTGCTTACAATTGAGAAGACTGGTGGAAATTGTAAAAAAAAAAAAAAAAAAGAATCCAATCTACTGTTATTGTATAAAAGGTTTATTCAAGAAGCATTAATTAAGCCTCTGTTTTTGAGCATCCAGTGTTGTGCATTGCAGTAGAGATTAAGTTTAGATAAGACTTGGTCTCTGACCTCAGGGAGCAGTCTCATAGGAGGATCAGATATAAACACAGATAAACATCACATGATTAGTATATTAGAGAAATTTTTTAAAAAGCAAAAAAACCCAAAAAACAACTTTCTGTGAAATCTAAGGCTGGAAGCCCAGTCATCAAAGGTTATGATAAAGGGAGAAAGATAATAGAGATGGTTAGAACTACTGGGAAGTTGTTGCAATGGTTCATCTGGGTAGCAATAAGAGAGCCTGGTTGCCAATGGTTATAGATATAGGTTGGATATGAGAAAAACATCAGACAAAGAATCAGCAGGACTTAGTAGTTGATTCGGTATAAAAGGAAGAGAAAAATAACCAAAATTTATACGCATAGAAGACTAGGTGAAATGTGCAGTCACTGACAGAAATAGTAAAATCAAAAGGAGAATCAGGTTTAGAGGGGAAAGTAATCAGCTCAGTTTTGTTCATGTGAAACATTCTTTGCCCTTATAAAATTCTGATTCCTTTGTCACAGCCACTCTGCTCTAATTCAATTTGATTTAATTCAATAAAGAGTTATTAAGCATCTACTAGGAGCAAAGCTATGTACTAGAACCTAGAGATGTAAAGATATAACCTGTTTTTGAGGAATTCATGATCTGTTAGGAAAGATGAAATGCATGCACTCCGTTGTAGATTTTTCCCTGAGGGCAGGGACGGTCTTTCGGCCTTTTTTGTAGCCCTAGCATTTAGCACAGTGCCTGGTAAATGGTAGGTGCTTAATTAATGTTTATTCATGGATTTGGAATTATATTCAAATCCTGGCTATTTACTGTTTGGGCAAGATATTTAACCACTTAGTTCATCATTTCCTTCATATATAAAATGAAGGGCTTGGATCATTAGAGAACATCTAGGATATATTTCAGTTTGAAAAGTCTATGGACAAGTCAGAATGCTCTATATCCATGGTGGAGGTTCAATAGAAAAGGATGAAGAATTCAGAGAGGAAGGGATGGCATTTAGCTTCCATGTTCTCCTCTACAAGCATAAAAATAAGAAGCACAGAATGAAATAGCACATGTTCAAATTAAAGAGTGATTTAAACAACAGTACCTTTGTAATTCGTATAAGTTATATGCTTGAATGAATTCTGTAGGGATTAAAAAGTAGTTCTCTTGTCCATAATATATGAATCAATCAGCAAGCACTTTTTATGTGGGCAGGTATATAGATAGAGCACGGGTCTTAGAGGCAAGAGGCCCTGAGTTCAAATCCAGCATAAGACATTTACTACCTATGTGACCCTAAGCAAGTCACTTAACTCTCTTTGCCTCGGTTTCCTAATCTGTAAAATGAACTGGAGAAGGAAATGGTAAACCACTCTAATATCTTTACCAAGAAAACCTTAAATGGGGTCATAGAGAGTCAAACAATAGAACAACACCTATGCCATCCATTGTGCTTATAAGTGTTGGGATACAAAGAAAGTCCCAAACATAGTCTCCTCCTCCAGGAACTCACATTCTAATAGGAGAGACAATATGCAAGCAACTATGTACGTAGAAAATCTACATATTATGGAATGGAGATAATTAATATCAGAGGAAAGGCACTAGAAATAGGAAACGGAGAAATGTTATAGCCAGGTTCCGGAATCCCCAGATCAAGGAGAAGGTATTGCAAGCTGCCAGGAAGAAACAATTTGAATATTGTGGAAACACAATTAGGATAACCCAGGATCTGGCAGCTGCTATATTGAGGGATCGAAGGGCCTGGA
>JAQQSV010001817.1:0-23003 GCA_028646515.1 Pseudochirops corinnae
GGGAAGTATCTTTGTGTGCGTTTTGGAGTTCTAGGATTGGTTTAAAGTCCTATTTTATGGGTATTTTGAGGTGGCTATGTGAGAGCTGCGATATGTTGCTGCTGCTACGCCGCCATCTTGGCTCCGCCCCCCTGAAGTAAAGACACTTTGAGAAACAAGGATGCTTCATTCTCCTACGACTTATACTAAAAGCAACTGGATTAGCATGAAGGACCAGCAAGATTCAGATGTCCTGGTTCTACATAATGCAGTTTTACTTCTCCAGGTGCAAGGTCATCTTCCGATGAGGATTCTCTTACTTCTTCAACAGATAGATATGCTAGTAAAGAAAGCCTTACCTTCTAAGAACTTACTCTCAAACTGATGATGGCTTGGGAACAACAAAACTTGGGAATTTTAGAATTCATGTTTCCTACAATATAACCCACATGGCCACAAATAAAGCTATGTTTTTAAAAAATAACAACAGCAAACCCCACAAGCTTCATTCAATGATATGTTCTTGATGCGCTCCCATGGCCATGAGCTGCAAAAATAAAATGTCAGGCATTGGGGTCTGCCAGAAACTAGACAGGCCTTTGTAATCTTCTGTCTGGTCTGTAATTCAAATCTTGTCCCAAGACACTTGTTTGTCCTTTTTCAAAGAGTACCAATGCCATCACAGAATGATGTCTTAACTCCTACATGAATTGGATTTAAGTGAGGCAGTTGCACAAAGTCATCAGCCTCACTCTCTCTTCCAGAGTCATCCAAGTCCAGTGGCAAGGTAAAAGTCAAGATGGCAGGCAATGGCCTGTGATGCAGTGGATGACCTTGGCATCTTCAACACTTAACCAAGCCCTAAGCGCTTCACAGCTCCTGCTTCAGCCGTCTATTGGAACAAACTGTTCTTATCTGCCCCTTCTGCCAGGTGAGGTCTTCAAATGCTTGGGGTAGACTTGCACCACCTACCTCATTGGGATGTCAGGAAGAACTTCAAAGTTTGAAAACAAAGTTCGATACAATTGTCAGTTGTATTAATATTAACCCTGTGTTGGGGTTTCCCATGGGAAAGAGAAGTAAGGGGTGGAAGGTTAGTCAGAAGGGAAGAAGGAGAAAGAACAATCACAAACGTAGCTGAGAATGAACTTCACAGGCTGGTGACCATGTGTGCAGGGGCTTTCTCCAGTCTGTCTCTACTGCTCGTCCACACAATTTTAAATGGCATGATGGAAGAGGAAGTTCTAGGGGGGGATAAAGGAGGGGGAGATTAAGGGAGACAGCCTTGGTTTCCTGCCCTGTATCCAACCTCTGCTCCCATCACCTTAGAAGAAAAAGAGTAAGGGAAAATTATCTTCTATCCCTATGGAGGCACAGATGGACGAACCTGGGCAGTTCAATGTTGCCTCAATGGAAGAAAATGAGATCAATGAGGAAAGAAATGTTAATGCTTCCCAAAAGGAGGAGGTTTTAAATGGAAACTACCAGCACATGGGACAAAAATCAGACAGCAAATATGGAATTTACAAAGACAACAAAAAGAAGGATGCTACACTGCCTTTGTCCAACAGACTCTAGTTTAGGCTATTAAAAATATCCAAAATCTAAACCCCAGCATTGTGGGTACCATAACTTCAGTCACAAGAGTAAACAGAAGACAGAAAAGGGTAGAAAGAAAGAAAAGATCTCTCCCCAAAAAAAGCCAGGTGCCCAAGGCAAACATCATTCAAATCCTTTCCCAGCAAATACTGTATTATTACCTTTTGTGATCTCCTTACTTCACTTCTGGAAAGTTTCAAAGCCACAACCATCCAATCTTTCTCAATGCACAATGGCATTTAATAATTGCTTACGGGTCTCGTCTGGGAAGCCGGGCAAGCACCCCACAACTCATTACACGTGTGACCTTTCGAGCCCTCAGTCCCAAAATGATTTTCACTCACTTTAATCTGAGCCAGATTCAAAACAGATCTGCTGTCAACAGCCTGAATTCTACAGTACTATAGATGGGCAATGCCTACAGATAATCTTTTAGTGCCTTAATCATAAAAAGCAGTCCTTTCCTGGCCATTTTCACACAAATTACCAGGAAAAAAAGGGGGCTAGTGGGGTGTGAACAATGATGAATTACGGACCCTAAAGTAGTATTTCATTAAGCAAGATTGTACACTAAAACTTTAACTATGGTCTCCTCAATTGAAAGATCATTTTTTAAAAATCCAAACCTAGAGAAAAGCTGAAGTTTTTACAACTCACAAGGGAGGTTCACCACCAAGTAAGTGCCAGATGGGGAGGGGGGAAATGAAAGAAAATGGTGGTCAGCATAAAATATTTTTTTAAAAAATTACAGGGCAGCTTCAGATTTTTGCAACATGATGTCAAGCTCGTTCAACAGGTCTACAAATGCATTACATTAGCCTCAATTTAGTGGGTGATAATTGAAATCAGAGCTCTAGTCGTTACCACCGACATGTTTCTAAATACTACCCAATAAATTTTTGTCTGTTTCGGATTCCCTGTGACAGCTGGCAATGAAAAGCCGAGAGAGGGTACAGAAAACAGCCTTCTTGCGTGCGTGGTTCCACAGTCCATATGTAACAGTGAGTGTGTGTGTGTGTGTGTACATATATTTCAAATTCTGTCTTAGAAATATGTGAATGTGTCTAGGTATGCATATATACATGCATGCATATATTTATATGTATAGACATATGCATGAAACATACTATCCTATTCTTAAATGGAGGAAAAGGAACACGCATAAACAATATGGGCCTTTTGTTGTCCAGCAACTTACCTTTTTATTTAATGACTTTGTATATTGACTTGACAGAATGCAGAAAAGTTCTTCCAGCTAACGAGTGACACCCGGGTATGAGGAATTTAGAGAGTAACCTATGTTCTCCTGCAACATGTTATTCTCCCTCCTTACCCCCCACCCCCCCTCACCCCTACCCCCAATTTGAGGCAAGACTTGTTTTAATTTAAACAAATTAAAATTTCTTCCAGAACAGATCACTTAAAGGCCACCTTGCCTTGGCTGCTCACAAGTCTGCCTGCTGTCCAAAATGGTTCTATTTAAAAGCCTAGGGGCCAGGCAGAAGGAGAAACCAAAACTGGGAAAAGCTGTAAAAGCACAACATCTCCCCAAGGAGGAAAAAAACAGTGTTTCCTCTTTTTCATTGTTCATTAGCTTATGATTTGTTTACTTGTAAAGAAAAGAAGGTGGCTCGCTATACTTTAAGCCAGAGTTCTTGCTAGAAGGAGGAAAAGAGAAAAAAGAGAAAGAGCAGCCCCCAGGCCCCCTGGATCCTCGAGATGATCATTTTGGGGACTTCCCCAGAGCCCAGTAGCACTATCTAACTTTTCCATGGATCTATCATATTCAAAAATAAACACAAGCAATCGCCTGTGATTGCAGGACCAGGAGGCACCTTGGAGGCACATTTATCTACCAAGGACCAGTGGCACCAGGCAACTCCATTTTAACCACTACCACAGATCTCCAGCTATCTTCCCTCACATACATCCCATCAACCTGCCTATTCAAATGAGTGTCAGCTATCTGGCCCTACTTGTCCATCTTTCGATGTGCACCATGTACACCCATCCCCTAACAACAGGAACCTTGGACTCAGGACAGCAGTTTCCAGCTTAGCCTCTGGTATTTGGAGGAAAACTAGTCTTGCATACAGGAGGCCTGGGGGAAAAGGGGGAGATGAGGAAGAGAGCCTCACACAGGACTGGAAGTATTTCTAAAGGAAGAATCGTCCAGATTTTTTCAGTCCCTTCATATTTTGCCCAGGCTTCTTCCCCCTCACCACCCACCTTGTCTGTTAAGAGCCCCTCAGCTGCATTCTGGGAAGAACTAATTCAAGAATGCGTTTCCAAGCATGCGTTGCTGAAGTCCCCCTGCCTGCTCATGGTCCTTGGATGTTCAGGCCAATGCTTAGAGTCAGGGAACTATGCTCCCTGCTCCACACATGGGAAAGAGAGGCAGGCAATGCTACAGCAAACCTTCCTACCTTCTCTCTCTCACCACTGTGATTCTCCCTTTTTTGCCATTAGTTACCAAGGCTTTTCAGCTATGAGCTGAGTTAGTGATCCATCCTCAGGGCCCCGAAACTTCTACAAGTCTCCAAACCCACCAGGAGCTCCAAAACACTAACGGTTTTCTCCCCCGTTAATTGTCTCATCACACCACAACCGATGTTGTTGTTGGTTTTTTTTATTTCATTATGCTACTGATCAGCTGCAGATAGGAACCTAAGAGAAAAAGAGATTGGAGGGGAACAATTTCAATATTTCAAAACACATGCAAATCGCTGCCGGGGAGCCTACCTGGGGAGTGTTTATTGAGACAATTCTGTGCTTGTCGGAGAGGTGACCTGATAATACATAAATTCATTTCTTGCAAAGGTAGACTTCCTTCCCACCTTATAAAGCTAATTATACCGATGCAACATAACACCTTCCTAAATGCCTTGAGATCCTCATCCAGTTACTCAGAAAAATATTATTTTTAAATAGGTGTGATAGATCCAAACTGAAACCTTCGGATTTCAATTCCAGCCCCCAATTCCCGAATCCCCTCTCTGAGTAATTTAAGTACTCCTCCAGATAGTTTTTCATATTCTTTTTAACTGACATTTTATCTTTAGACAGTATCTCACAGAATGAGCACGCGCTAAGACAATGACAGCCAAAGAAGGCCTGTCATTCCTCATTCTGGCAAAGACAGATGTCTTACACTGGCTTATGCCAATAATAGACCCGACAAAAAAACAAAAGAGATTACCTGCCTCTGATGTAACAGTACCAATTCACATTTGTGACACTCATTTGTCAATTAACAGATTTCTTCCATTGTTGACGCCGGGGACTTAAAAAGATGGGGGCTAGAATGTGATGAATTAAAAAAGACAGATGAGTAAGCTATGAGCTGCAAAGTAATGCTATAATGTGCTTAGATATGAATATCAACTGACACTCCTGACAAGCCGTACAAGGTTTTATTTCATTTTCCACTGGATCTCGGCTTCATACTTTGTCTTCTTTGTTCGCTTTTCATCAAGCTGCTAACATCTCATTCTGACAGCCAGAGACATTTAAGGCACTTTCGTTTCAAATGCAAGTTAGCGGGCTTGATTTGTCATTAAAATGCAAAACGTTTACCATGCAGGTGAATGTAGGTATGCTTAAAAGGTTGTCGCTTGCAAAGTAAAAGCTGAAAATGGTTTGGGGGGCTGCCTCCAATTTAACTCTTTCGGGAGGCTGGGCATGGAGCGATCCCTGGCCCTGAGGGGCAGAGGCCTGGCCCCTCCAAGCTGCCCCTTCACTCAGCAAGACCCCGTTCCCAGTTGTCAGGAGCTATGTGGGCCTGGAGGGACCACCACGATGAGCAGTTCCCAATCAGGCCTTGAGAGGGCGAGCAGGCCTGGAGGAAGGGAGAGGATTGTCTCTCTTTCTCTCTCTATTGACAGAGGACCTCTGGGGTTGCCTTCCCTCTCTGCATCATCTTAAATTCACATGCTACATGTGTACACACATTGTCTGGGTGTATAATCTCAGATTCTATAAACAGTGGGCTAAGTCAATAATGAAGAAATGATTCATGGCAGGATCTAGGCTGAAGACCACCAAAATGGACTGTCCACCTAGTGAGTCTCCCTGCCCTCTGGCTCCCTTTCCTCATCTTCCCCAGGAGAGAGAAAATGAGGCTTTCAGCAGATCCTAACCACAGCCTGGCGAACACAAAGGCTCAGCAGGTTCCTAGCTGCTCTTCTCTATTCTCCAGGAAACAAAGATAGAAAAGACACTGATTCCTAGTACATCCTTCTAAATCCACAATTCAATCAATGAACAAGCATTCATTAAACCCCTACTGTATGCATGTACTAGGCAAGTTTCTGGGGGATTCGAAAGACTGAAGCAAAGCAATCTCTGACTTCAGGGAGCTCCCATTCTACTGGGGAAGACAACAGGCATAGGTCGATACAAACAAACATTCCAGAGAGGGATGGCACTAGCAGCTAGGATGATGAGGAAAGGTCTCATGGAGAAGGTGGGGCTGGGAATGAGTCCTGGAGGAGGACTAGGGATTCTACAAGGTGAAAGTGGGAAGAAAGGGGAACTTCAGTCATGGAGAACATCACCAAAGCACTGAGCTGGGAAACATCACTCCATAATGGCAAGAACTGTAAGAAAGGCAGATTGACTGACCCACATGTAGTGGGAAGGGGAGTGACTTGTAATAAGTCCAGAAGGGTAGGCTAGGGACCAGGTTAGGAAGGGCTTTAAGTGCCAAACAGAGGATTTTATATTTGATCTTAGAAATAAAAAGAAGCCACTGGGAATGTACTTTAAAAATTGCGGATGTATGGAAAAGAGTAATGTTACCTCTTGAAGGCTCCCTCACCTCCCAATCCACAGTGATTCTGCCCTAATCTGAACCCTGTAGCTCTAACTAGCTGTACCATTAGTGGAGTACTTGTCTGGATAGCACTGCTATTGAACAAATTGTCTCTCTAACTAGGATCTACACGCCTTAAAGGCAAGGACAATGATTTACAGAGTCTCTTCTTTAACACCTATTCTAGTGCACAATTAGCTTTTTGGGGTTTTGGTTTTGGGGTTTTTTTGTTTATTTGTTTTGTGGAGTAGCTGATTCCCTTCATGCAACAGACAAGAGTTCAAAGATGTGGTCAGTGGACACTCCCAAATGCAGAGCTGTAACTAGGCTAAGACAACTGAGGCTTCACCCAAGGGCAGTGAAATTAAAGGGTGTTGCCAGGACCTGCCCTCCTTCCACAATATAGGAACAACGGAGCTCCCCTCACCCCACCCCTTCCTCCTCATCACCTAAAAGGAGCCCGAAATGGCACTGTATTGTCCTGAGGTCTCTGCCTCTATCCTCATGGTACACTGTGTCCCAATTTCTCACTCTCCCCAAATGAATTTGTCTTGAAAAGTTGAAAGCCCATGGCTTGCCTCAGGTATCAAAAATATTCTGCCAAAATAACCTTCCCTATCTAAGAGAAGGTCCTCACTTTGATCAAGTTGGATCTTTATATTAAATTCTTAACAGCCCCAAGCTGGCAACATTTTAACTCTATATGCCCTTCAAAAATGATCTTCATGGACTTCAGAAGTTTTGTGGCTTCTAAATGCAAATTCCAAAGAGAACCTAGCTTACAATGAGTGGGGTCCCCATGTTGACATTACCACATAGTAAGACCTAAGCAAAGCCTAGCCAGTTTCCATCAAACCTATTCCTTTTGAAATATCGATGAAAAACAGCCTTCTGACATGTTTACGAGAAATTTGAAAATAAAAAAGGCAAGAAACTAAGTCCCAATCATATACCCACCAAGCCCTTGATAAATAAGAAAATCCCTTTCTGAAGATTAAAATAAGCCTAGGCCTTTAGGAAAAGATGTGAATGGGAATAATGACTAAGACAACAAGAAATGAACATGGGACTCCATCAAAAGAGATCAAAAACAAGAAATAATTTTTCAAAGCCAGCCTACTAGTATTAGGAGGAAGGTGGTTGTCAGATCTCCTAAGCAGGAATTTCACCAGTTTCCTCCCTCTCCCAAAAGCTACAACAAAAAAAGGAGAAAACAGCATGAATGTACACATAGAGCATTCTTTCTACATCCCCCCCCCCCCAATAAATCACTAAAAGTCAATGGAAACTAGACCTAGATAATGCTCAGAAGTTTAAGGGGGTACAAACACACATCAGGGTTTTGTAAACTGAGTTCCTTATCAGCAAGTCCAGCCACTGACTGGAAAGCTCAGTAAAAGGTAACAAGGATTTCTGAAATTCCTTCCCTTGCTCAGGGGACTTAGTACCATGTTTATCTGCAGAGGGTGATGCAAGTCTCACGTTCTGTTTTGGAGGATTTTTTGTTAGTGTTTTGTACCTTTTCAGTTCTCATCATTTTAGCCTTCACTGATTTCTATCATGGGTTTTTGTCCAACACAATATGTCTTGCCACTGGACTTGGATGACTCGGGAGGAAAGAGTGAGGCTGATAACTTTGTGCAGCTCTGCCTCAATTAAATCCAATTCACTTCCAAGTCAAGACATCACCCTCCTGAGGTCATTGATCTTCTTCCAGAACAAAGAATGAATAACAACAATCTGAAAGTGTAGTAGTAAAGAGACTAAACTTATTGAGGAAAAAGACTTCATTTTATCCCCAGGGTCCAGCATGGTGGGATGAATAGAGTACGTACTTAATAAATGCTTGTTTAATTGATTGGAGATGCTTACTGGTTCCCCAATAGGAAAGGTATTAACTTCTCTAGAAATGAAGATGGAATCCTATTAAAACTGGATAATTTCAGACATGAAAGTCCACTCTCATATACTTCTTGGCAAACAATTACAGGCTGGCTCCGGCCCAGAACCTAAGCAGAATACAGCCTTAAAATGGCTGTCTGGGGATATGCTGGAGAGTTTTATCTCAGCCTGTTTCCTGAGATTGTTATGTAAAATGACTTTGCTTCTACCTCAATGCAAATAAGATAAATGACCTAGAATAGAAGCATGCTATGTTCCTAACAGTCTCTAGGGTCTAAATGCCTGCCATAATCAGATTTATCATTGCCTTACTTTACCTAAAGGCAGCTTATGGAATTAGTAAAAGCATATTTCTCAGAAATTACTCAAAGATTTAAATTTCACAAATAGAATCAACAGCCCAGTGAAGGAATTGTTTATAGGACAAAGTTGTATAATCTGCCTCAATAAAGCAATTTTGGTGATTTCTTAGATGTATTAACATATAGGATATAGAGAGTACAGTTATCCCTTCCACTTCTAGGAGGTTAGGGACCTGGCACCCCCAGGGTCTGGAAAATTAGAGTAAAATATTTTGACCTTCCCTTAATACCAGAAAAGAAGTCTGAATTTTTTTTTCTCTTATGGAGGTGTTTACAGTGTTAAAAGATAAAATATGGTGACATTATACAATACTATACATATTTTATGCATTTCTTAGTTTCTAAACTTTTTCTATGTCATCTGCTGGCTTCCACAAAACTCCCCAAAAATTCCCATTTCTTATGTCAACTTGTGATATATCGAAACTGTAATGGGGAAGGTCATGATGTGGAAGGAATAACTGTACACTGAAGCAAAATTTTCAATTATAATAACTCAAGACAAAAACCTAGCCAATGAGATGGCATCCTGACATGTCAGTGAAATTAAAGGAGCATCTTTTAACATAAACAATACCCACAGTACCTAGAGAGAGAGTTCCTGCCAACAGAATAAGCAGAATACAGGAAATGTATACTCCACATCTGCAAATCAGTATAGATAGAGTAACCCCTGCTCAGACCCACTGATGATCTGCTCACAGTCTCAAGAATGTGAAATGTAGATTCCACAGGCAGGGCCATGTTGAAAATGCAGAAGAAAAATCAAGACCTGTCATAAAAGCTCACATCACCAAACGTCAGGTGCTTTTCATTATTCACATGATGTCCTAATCAGGGGCTCAAGAGAGGATGAAGGGGCAGAAAGGCTTAAGGATGCCCTGCATCATTTTTATACAGAAGCTTTTGGATAGATAGAGTCAGAGGTCTTAAAAGAGACAGAGACTTTGGATGTCATATTGGAATTTGCAGAGTCCTATTTTTGGTAATAACACCATTACTACAAGTATTAATACAATTTTAGTGAAGTCCAAGACACAATACTTATAGGCCAAGACCAAAGCCAGAGCTACTTTCCTTATGCCATGAACCCACCACTACATACCCAATTAAAGTCATACCATGTCCACTGGTTTCACTCATACTCTACAGTCTTATTTGGCTCACTACTTCCTCAAACCTCTTACCCTACCCCTAGGCCTCTCTCTTTTTCTTTTTTTTCTTTTTTCTTTTTTTTTTTGGAGGGCAGTTGGGGCTAAGTGACTTGCCCAAGGTCACTCGGCTGGTTTTCATGTTAAGTGTCTGAGACCAGAATTTGAACTCAGGTCCTCCTGACTCCAGGGCCAATGCTCAAATCACTGCACCACCTAGCCACCCCTCTCTTTTTCCATATGAAGACTACAGGGTGCTTAGAAAATACAGAGATAGATATAGATATAGATGTGTGTATGCGTATATGTGTATATACACATATACATATATGTGTATGTACATATAAATATATACATATATACACATATACACCTACATGTATGTATACATGTGTGTGTGTAAAATTAGATCAGATCATTTGTTGTTCACCAATCACTGTATGGGGAAGAGACTTGGATCCTTAATGCCTCATAGTGTCAGTTGCTCTGGCTTCTGGAATCATATATAACCATGCTATGCCAACTTCTAAGAACAACTTGTTTTTTTTTCCCTCTCCCCCTTTCTCTCTCCCATATATAAATTTACCACACTCCCCAAGCCAACATTCATACATAAGTTGGGACTCCAAGCTCCCACATGGTACTTTCTGTCTCCTGCTCCTATACTGGCCCTTCTTCTCTATCATTCACATCATTGTCCTCTGCCCCACAATCCTCCTGAACCTCTCATGAACAGAGTCACCAACTCAGATATCTAGGGGTATCTATAGCTTCACTAATACCACGAGTATATCTTTATGTTTCCTAAACAGCCTGGAGGATAATTGGAAGTTCTGAACAACTGTGTGCATTTGCTATCTCCCATGCCTTACCTACCTCTTAAGGACATGCCCAAATACTGAACTTATCATATAATGAGAGAACAGGAAGGGACTTTATGTACAACCAATACCTGACAGATGAAAGGCTGCTATGACATCCCTGTCAAAAGGTCATCTAATCTCCATTTGAAAACCTTCAGAGATAGAAAGGGCATTCATGATCTCATTTTCTGCTTTTGTACAACACTGTCTTGTATTAAACTGAAATCTGTGTCTAACTTCTTTCCCTTGTTCCTAGCTCTTCCCTCTTAAACTAAGTAAAACAAGTCAAGACTCTCTTTCCTATGACAACCTTCATATATTTGAAGGTCATTATTCCAGTAAGTCTTCTCTTCTCCAATCTAAAACACCACTAGTGCCTTCAACACATCTTCACATGGCATTTCTAGCTCTCTCAGTATTAGATATCCTCCTCTGAAAACACTCCTCCTTACCAATATCCTTCCCAAGCTGTGGTGCTCAGAAAAGAAGATAACAACACTCCAGGGCAAAGTACATGAGGACTATCAGTTCCCTTACTCTAGAGCTATGATTTCATCTATCAATTATGGATTAGTATTTGATCAACAATTTATAGTCCTAGAGAATTTCCTGGAGCACTAACAAGTCAAATTACTTGACCGGGGTCACATAGTCAGGATATATCAAAAGTGAGACTTGAACCCAGGTCTTGTTGACTCTGTAGGCACTATACTATGCTGTCTCTTGATACTATGGATTTATTAATGGAGCTTGCTTTTTATCCCATTATTGATTCTTGTTGACCTTGTAGTCCACTAAGACCCCCAGATTCTTTTCACATGAACTACTCTCTAGCTTTATCTTCCCAATCCTATATTTGTGTAGCTTTTTTAATCACCATAATAATAATAACAGCTTGCATTTATAGGACTCCTTAAGGATGGCCAATCATTTCATCTATGTTACCTCACTTAATCCTTACAACAATCCCATGAGGTAAGTTCTATTAGCATTATCCCCATTATACAGATGAGGAAAATAAAGCTGAGAGAGGTTAAGTTTCTGGCGTAGAGTCACACAGCTAGTGTCTGAGGCATGACTTGAACACAGGTTTTCCTGATTCCAAGTCCAGCACTCTATGCACTGTGCTACCTAGCTGTCTCATGTATAGGACTTTTATATTTGTCCCAATTAAATTTCATACTGTTAGATCCTTGTCATTGTTCAAACCTGTCAAGATCTTTTTTATCCTGTCATTCACTGTATTTGCTGTCTTTTCCTGCACTATATCTCCTGCATATAGTTTTATCCAAGTCATGTATTTTAAAAAAAAAAATTATCAGACAGGACCAAGGACAGAGCCACGGGGTACTTCGCTGAAGTACCTACTTAATTTCTCGCATTATTTTTCTCCTACAAAAGGTAACCACTGCTGAGCCACTTCATTGCAACCTAGAAAAAAGGCTTTCTGTGATGTTGAGCCAGAAAGCATGAGGACACTTCTTGGAATGTCAAGCAGTTATTGACTTCTAAGTCTGTGCTGGTGCATGATGATGAGTACAAACATTGCTACCTACAAATAATGCTTCACTATTTGGTGCAGAAACCAGAGAGTGAGCCCACAAAATGTCAGGGAGTCCTGAGGGCCCAAATGCTTATGACTCAACAACAAGGTTATCTATGAAATGGAAGAATACATAAATTGACAAAGCCTTTGCTCTGATGAAGGAAGTCAAGGAATCCCACCAAAAGCTATACATCTGTGCCCTGATCATAAGCCTGTTGAGGAATTCTTTGCTAAGAAGATGCAGCATTAATTATGTTGCCATGTGAACAGGACTGGAGTTTTGTTTTTTTTTTTCAGAGTTTGTCTATGGGTCCAGAATATTGAAAGCAAATCACCTTGGTTGTCTATACCACATAACCAAGACGTGCTATGCTACCTCCTACCAGGCCACCTCTTTGGCCCACTTCTTCAAGATGAGTCAATCATGCTACTTGCTATGCAAGGAAGTACTTTGAGAGCCAGGGTGGTACAGTCTTGAATACAGAATCTTAGATACGGAATCAGCAGAGACCCTAGTTTGATATTTGCCCCCAGTACTTATGGGTAATATGACCATGGACAAGTAATGTACCTGATTTTCCGAATCCCAGTTTCTTCAACTATAAGATGAAGATAATGCCTGTAGGTGGGTATTCCACTATATTATTTAACAACAGGTATTATCTCCATCTTACAGTTGAACTATATTTAGGATCATTTAATTCAAGGACCAGCCAGGAAGACCAGAACTTAAATTCAGCCTCAGACACTTACTAGCTGTGTGACCCTGGGCAAGTCATCTAACCTGTTTGCCTCAGTTTCCTCATTTGTACAATAGGGATAATACAGCACCTACCTTCCTGAGTTATTGTGAGGATCAAATGAGATAATATTTGTAAAGTACTAAGCAAACCTTAAAACAATATGCTATCATTATTATTACCTACTTTGAAGGATATGATGAAGATTAAATGGGACATATATGTAAAACACAAACATTGAAGGGTTATATAAATGTCAACTATTATTATTATTGTTGTTGTTGTTCTGAAGCAATATGACATAGGGTAGAGAAAGCTGGGCTCAGAACGAGGAATACCTGAGTCTGACATATAAGACTGAATGATCCTGAATAAGTCACTTAACTTCTCAATGTTCAAGGCAAGTCTTTAAGCCTAAATTGCAAAAAAAACATACCAACCTGCATTTATAAAGGGGATTTGTTTACCTAGGGAGTTCCCTATGTCAGTGAAATCACAGGTGCAGCCCTATTCCTACCTATATTTTTTTGTCCAGCTAAGTACAGACAGTCAACATTAGAAGACCCACTGTTCTAATATGATTTGCATATCTACACTATTTATAATAGGTTTTATTTTTCTTGGCCTCTCAAAGGTGGAGATGAAGAAGTTGGAACTGAAAATAAAATAATTTTTACAAGTAAAAAGAATATGGTCATTAACCATTAAGTTATTTACACTTTAGCCACAGTACCCCTTGAAATGGTTAAAAATGCCCACTGGCCTTCCTTCCCATGTGGCCCCCTTCTACTTCCACAATAACAGTGACAGCAAAGAAGAAAAATGAATAGAGGGGTCAAAGAATCACAGTTTCCTCACTGTCCATAAACCTTTCCTTAATTCTTAGTATTCTGGATGTCACTTGCCTTGTCAATGTCCCCAAGCAACTCTCCATAACTATAAGAGGAAGAGTATGTGCCAAGATGCATAGGTAGAGGGAGTTTCCTCACTGAAAGCTCCCTACACAGATGAAGTCACACTGAGGTATCCAGTCTCCCCATCACCTCAAAAAACAAAAACAACAACTACGTGGGCAAAATTCCCTCAAGTTATGAGTAGAGAACTACTAGAGAAACTGAATCACATAACTGCTATCACACAGGCTTTTAAGGTCTACAACGTGTTTTGCATACATTAGCCCATCTGATCATCACAGAAACAAAGTTCTAGCAACTCTGCCTAGGATCAAGAAATAAAGCAAAAGGCTATAAACCACTCAGAAGCTCAGTATTTGCATAACATGAAAACTTTCTTTAAGACAAGATGGCCTTGGATGTAGGGACCATTGCATATCATCATATACACACACATATACATATACACACACACACACACACACACACACACTAAAATGACTCTATCGTAAAGGACAAGAAACAATTGGTTGCCAAGGTGGGCATCATTTCAGAAGCAACGGTCTGTGAACAGTCAGATCTCTTGATCTTCTTGCCAAGTAGAGGGATTCTTTCAAGGGCAATACCAAATTAGGGAACAAGGTCATTCGCACCACATTATAGAAAGAGATGATGGCATTATTGGCAGTATTGCTGGTCACAAAACAGCAAAAAGCAGTTTTGGAGAAAAGCAGCCTCCAGAGAGCATGGGTACGTGAAAATGAAAAGGAAACAGTGAATAACTGGGAAATGGAATAGAATTTCTGACATTTCTATGACAGTCCATTCTTATTAAAAGCATGAAGAGAAAGAACCATATTTAGATTCCACCCCACCGACCATGTAAAAAAGTGGCATTTCCATTTTTAACGATTCTAATCAATTCCAAAGATGTGGCCTTGACTGAAAAGTTTAAAAAGCAATACAACAAATAACATAATTTTCTTGATTAAAGTGATAGCACAGGAACCCCTCAACTGTTCTCTTGGTGGGTTACCTGTAACACATTTTAACTCCAAAAGTTTGGCCTTTTCCCACCTCCATCCTCCAGCCTACTCTCTTATAATTTCCATATGAAGAAGTATAAACTCCAGAGTATAAATAATAAGCAGTTATATTATTAAAAGTTTGCAATTTCACATATAAATGCCATGTTCCCGTTTTAAAACCTTACTGTGTTCTGATTAAATGTGATTTTAAAGTTACTTTGCTGCTTAGAGGGGATCTATGACCTCATCATTGTGGGTACTCCCTCCAATGGTAGAGGCTGCAATCTCTCTATGCCTTCTCATCTTAAGAGACGTCTTGTCTATGTTCTTCCATCGATCCACCACAAACAGCTCACCCAGTACATTGGGGACCTTCTTTTAAGCCTTTTAACATGACTTGTATACCAATGGCACACATAGGTTGGCCATCCCTTCCTTATACATTGCTCTCAACTACAATTTTCACTAACACTATTTCTCTGACTTTGGGCAAGTAACTTAACTTCCGGGGTCTCAGTTTACATTTCTCTAAAAAGTAAGAGTTGTACCAGACTGACTTCGGGGTCTCTTCCAGCTCTCAATCTATAATATTCTATGATCCTTTTCCAATAATATGACATATATTTTATGCTATTCCTTATATATGATTCAATGGTAACTTGCTACAGCCTACTTATTCCTACCATGCAAATTCTTATTGCCATTTGGGTGACCCATAATTTTGATTCAAGAAGCTGAAAAATTCCAATTTGTAGCCAAATGGTAGCCAAAGTACTTGTGATTTACCACATGTTATCCAGCCTACTCTCTTTTTCTTATTTAATTCTGGGTCCAATTCACTGACCATTTGTATTATCTCTCCAAGACATATGGGCTTCATGGGTTATCTATCCAATTGTATATCATAGTCTAGACAGTAGACTTTGATATCCACTTGGGATTTTCTGTGTAGACAGCTAGTCCAAATTCTTGAGAAATTACAGATCTCATTTAAGAGGCTCTGAAATATGAAACAATCAACATAGTATCATCTTCAAATAGGAAAAGCTAAAAGACCTTATTATTTATAGCAGGAATTCTTAACTGAGAACCATGAAATTGGGTTTTTTAAAAGATATTTTGATAACTTCACTTCACTATAATAGATTTCCTTGATAATCCTATGTATTTTGTTTTATGTTTTTAAAAACACTATTCTGAGAAGCATTTCATAGACTTCACCAGATTGTTAAATAGATCAATGACACAAAAGGTCTAGATTCACAGGGCACCCCTCTTTCATTTGGAATCTCAGCTAGACATCTCCTGAAAGTAGGAATCATTTTTGGCAAATATCCATCTCCCTGTTTTTTACCTGGCTTTGTATGGATAATCAGGTCAAAGTTATCTTTGTTGGTTCATCCTTCCATATAAACTTACATGATTTTAACACATGCCTAGAAGGTAATTTGTTGGAGGGCAATCTTTAGGGTGGTCTTTTGTTCTACCAAATAAAGTAGGATCTTGTATGCGCCTCACCTTTTGGTCAATTGTATGACTTTAAAGAAACGTTTTGTTACATATTGCTGCGTAAGAATGCCTGCTGTGCCCTTTCTCAACCTTTTATCAAGGATGCCCCAGATATGTTTCTAGATTATCCTCATAAAGATTTTATAGAGATGGGAAAGTTGACATAGGGTTTGGTAGTTATTGATATCTATCACAATTGCTTTATTTTTGTGATAGTAATGTCCATGATTTTTTTTTTCCAAAAAAAACATTTGGCATCCTTCCCTCGAGACTTGCTCACCTCCAGCATAACTATAACCTTCTCCACATGGGCTTGGTCTAGTACAGATGCTCTTCCCACTTTTTTCTCCTGAATGCCACTTGTACTTTCTCATGAAATATATCAGGGACCATGACTTTGGAATCCAAATATGGCAGTTCCATTGCCACTGATGGAGAAAATAGCCATATTACAAAAAGATTAGATTATTCTCTATTTTTCATCTGTTGTTGCCCTTCCAGTTTCATCTTTAAATGCTCTTTAGATGATTTGGCTTAACTAGATCTCTAGTCAAGCTTTCTGCAAACTTGTTTGACTTAACAATTCTTGACGTTTTCACATCTTCTGTAACATTTTAAGAACAAGCTTACATTATAAAGTGGAATTGCTCTTGACTGCTATATCTCTCTACTTTACAAAGAGATCAAATGTTTGCTGACCTTCATGTCTTCTAGGCAACTTTGTCATCCTCATTTGGGTGAGTGACATATCAAATTATTATATATTATATTTATAATTTTATATTTACACTAAAAGTTATATTCCTGTAAACTTAGAATTAACCACTCCAAGACATTTAGCACAGATTAGTTTCTACAAATGGTGCTGATATTAAGACAATAACTAATGGGCATCATATTCAAAGTAGTGTAGTAATCCCATCAGTTCTAGCTTCAACTGGCAAAAAGTAAAGACAGAGAGACTGGTAAGATGGAGAAATATCTTCTGTTTTCAGAAAAGATAGTCAAAAGCTATTTGGCAAGTCTGTATGACTGTTATCTCTTCAATATGACCACAAAGACATTTTTTTCTTGAGCTATATGACAAGAGATGTAATAATTAGCTGCCACTAGCTAGGTCTGAAAAATATTGTCAGTAACAAAGGATTTATTAAGCACCTATTATATGCTAGGAACCAGGGATACAAAGTAAAAAATGAAACCATTCCTGTCACCAAGGAGCTTACATTCTATCAAATGAGAAAATATGCACGTATAAGTATATGCAAAATGAATACAAGGTAATTTTGAGGGGTAGGGGTTACTCATATCTAAGGAAGATGAGCAAAGGTCTCATACAGAAGGTTAAGCTGAAGGAAATAAAATAAAGGATGTGAAAGTAAAGAAGTATGTTCCAGGTGGAAAATGAGGAAAAAAGCCATGTGAGTTTTTTGACAACCGAGTTGGCCAAATGTCCGAAGGCCAAAAAAAGATTAAGATGGTCTAATACCATAGAAAAGTTAGTGTGATTTGAGCCTAAAAACAGAACAAAGGCTGGATCCAACAATGGTTGAAAACAACTGGAAATGAGAAAGAAAGATAAATTCTATCTAAGGGTTTTTATTTCTTTAAACCTTGCTCATACTTCAAAGATCTGTTATTTTGTTCATGTGGGTATATCCTTTACTGACACAGATAATAAACTCTATCTGTTTTAATGAATGGTCATTGTGAATTGCAATGGTTAAAAATTTTAAACCTATTTGCTATCAGAATGAGGTTGGCTAGGCCATGGAAAGGTGAATCTTTACTTGAAGGACCATAAGCCACAACCCCAAAGTAAAGACTACAGAACCAGAAAGTTTCCCTAAGAAACAGGCAGGCAGCCTTAGTTTGCAATGGGAGGTCCAGCACAGGAAGAAAATAAGCAACTTTAGTCAGAGTGTCTCCTCCTCTGCTACTAGGAAATTCCTGTTCTACAGGCACATGAAGAATGAGATGATGATGATAATAATTAATAATCATAATAAAATCAGAGCCAGCTATAAATAAATAGTATTGGGGGTTTAAAACCTTTAGAATTTTTGAAGATGCAAACACCTTCAAATTCACCCATATAAATCTAGAAAAGCACCTGAGTCAAACAGAAATAAGACTTGCAAAAATGTCACCTTATACAATAGTATTTTATTCAGAAAGGATACATCCAAATTACATTCTGCACTATTATTTTCCAAATTTAAAAAGCATGAAATAAAGCTAGTTCTTCAACTGTAATAAGCATTATTTTAATTTTAAAAAGAAGAGAAGGACTTCCATCTGTGCCACCCCCCCACACACACACTGTCTTCCTTCCCCCATTCACATCTGCTCCACATCTAAATGCCACTTAGGAGAAAAGTAAGACGGTGAAAAATCAACATCTGTGTAAACTCCAAAGCCAGTGACCAAGCTACCAGAGAAGTCAAATTATGACAGGTCAGGAGCAGCAGCATCCTTCTGCAGCGAGCCCTTCCCCTCAAAAATGCCCTCACCAGCCTGACATGCCAGCATGTGTGACAGTAGAATCAAAGTGATTGTGAATGCCTCATTTTCTCCTTCACTCATTAAGTTGGATTAGACTAAAGTTTAAGACATTATTTCTATTATCAAAAAGAGGACCTCTGGTTTTCAGGAGGTCTATCGCACTTAGTAAAAAATTTGTGACTTCATCTGAAACACCATTATGTCTGTAAATTTTAAATAATTTAAATGACTGCTTAGACATAAATATTTCATATTAGAAATTGATTTTCAAATGAACTACACATGAAGAATGACCGATGCTAAGCAATGTTCATGTCCATCCCAGTTATGCCATGACAGAGATATTTTAATGCAATTTAAGAACAGAAATCTTCCCAGAGTAACATGTAATACTTTGCACTCGGCAGGATTAAAATTTCGATGTTCAACTCCCCTTGAGTCATACCAGAAACTTACCCAGTGGAGCTTTCAGGGCTAAAAGGTTCTGAAACAAAATTTTCTGTCTGTTATTTAGTTATTATGACTGCTCAATTTTTCAGATTAATCAACTTATCTGTTGCTAAGGTCAATAATGGATACTAAAGGCTTTTTTGTGTGGTGGTGATGATGGCTGTTTTGTTCTGGAAAACAGTGAGCTTTGACATGAATAAGCAGGGGGAATGATTTTGGGCATGTCACTGCCAATGGGATAGCCATCCAGCTTAAGGCAGGAAGGGAAATCCCTATTTCTTCAAAGGAGGATATAACAGGACTACAGAACAGACCCCTCCACTCATCTCCCTAAAAATATACTCAGAGGTTTGGCTCCATTGTAATGAACTGCAGTCATGTAGGAAAAGAGAAAACAAAGAACAGGAACATACAGTAAAGATAATTTCCAGGAGCTGATTCTAGACAGAGCAGAACAAACCCACTCCAAACAAAATAAGTACTGAGATTCATAATAAGAATGTCCCAGGCCCAGACAGCAGTAGAGGATTGAGAAGCCCTAGACCCTCATATCCTAAGGAAGCAAGGGTTAGATAGATATGAGAAACCTCCACACTCCAGTGTCCTTGGAATCACCACAGGGGCTGTTAATCTTTCTTTAGCTTCTCTGGAAGAAGGTCTGACCAGTCCAAAGATAACCAATGAAAATTGTGACCTTCTTCTAATCTGAGCCAATGGCAGGAAACTGACCAAATTCAAACACACAGAATCCAGCAATCTACCATCTCCACAAAGCAAGGCAAGGCTAAGCTGGTTCTCCTCCATGAAGAGTCACAGAGGCAACTGAAAAAATAAAAACATTCTCCTCCAGAAGGACGGGCTAAGAAGGAAAAATTATAACTCATCAAGTCTCATTTAAAGCAATCGTGCTTGGCCTCAGCTGCAACATTCAGTGTGATGCAGGCAAATTAACAAAATATTCCTTTGGCATCTCGATCCTTTTTTCCATATGCAAAGTGGGGGTAAGGAATAATAAGTCAAAAGACAAAGCAACTTCAAAACAAAATCAGTTATTTGTAAACAACCCTCATAGGTTTTTTTCCCCTCTTTTCCTCTTCTTCCCCATCAACTCCCACATCTCCATCACCCCCAGGAAAAAATTAATAAATAAATAACCCTGCCAGTTGCAATGGGAGAGCAAGCAAGTAAAGATAAATCAATTAGCTTGCTAATTTCTCCCCCTCTCATTTATATAGCTCTGCACTGTATTTGTAGTAATTGACTACAATTATGTTAATTACTAACTCCAGTATAATTACTATATTTATTGTCATCGAGCACACTATGTACCCAAAGCAAAGCTGGCATTTGTGGGGCATCAAGAAAAGCAAATTGTCGGAGAGGTGAATTCCCCCAAAAACTGGCAGGCTGGAGCTTCCGCCAATGAAAGGGCAAAGAGAGATTTCATGCAATGTTAGTTTGAAAGCACCAGTTCATTAAGGATATTAATTTTCTGATAACTACACATTTCAGCGTGACACGCTGCCGGAGCCGGTATCTGCAGGATTTAGCAATTATTAATGCGTGACAGTTTCAAATGCTAAGTGAATCAATTAAACAGCGGCATTCACAATTTGAGAAGAGATAACTGCTTCATAACTGCCTAAGACTACAATTTTCACATGACAAAAAAGAGCCATTGAGGCTCTTTCAAAACCTGACAGGTCAAGAAAGAAGTTCGGAACAAAAGCACCTTACAACCATCATCTTTCCTCTGTACTTGTCAGATCAACTTTGCTAGTGTCTCCCCAGAAATGGCATCCCGATGCCAGCTGCCACAAGGTGATTTTTCATGTCTTGTCAAAGAAATCTTTTATTCTATTTGCTCGGCATTAACATGCTACATTTATTGATCAAGGGTCTGTTCTGCAGCCGCAGCAGGGCACTGTGCTCTCATGCCTACGGGGCTTTGACGTCCTGGTGACATTCGAGCCCGAATAATGCACATACTAAATGGATTTAATGCAGAAATGTGTTTGGGTCTGACAGCTACATTAATAACAGCCCCTCACACTGATAAATATGCAATTGCTACTATTAAGAGTTACCCAATTATGGTGAAAATATTTCTCTACCTTATAAATAAATCCATCAAAAATAAAGTTTTAGCAATGGGACATTTTTTTTTTGCAGGAATGCTTCTCCAGCTGCTGAGGTAGAGACAGGGGGGATTGAATGCCTTTCCTTCTGGCTGGCCCCCCTCCTCACCTGCCAATTGTCTTACTTTGTCTCAAGAACAGTATGCCTGTGATGTTTGGGTAGAGTATGGGGGTGGGGGGGGCATGTAATCTCCTTTGCTGTTTTTCTCTTTCTTAGGTTTCCTTCTATTTCACCAGAACTAGAGAGAGGAAAACAGAAGCATCGGCCAGAGAGATACGAGAAACTAGGTTCTGGGAAAATTCAAAATTCAGGTGGTAAAAAGAAGGTTGTTTCTCTTTATGAAAGAACTTTGAGTAGATTCCTTCCTCATTTTAGAAGGAACTCCCCACCCCCACCCCCCACTTAGCTGCTAGCAGCCTCCCTCTCAATACCATCATTTGGTAAATATAATGTATATATTTATATATATGCCTGTTGTCTTCTCCATCAAAAGGCAAGCTTTGTGAGAAGGAAGAATGTTTGGTTTTTTTGTATCCCCAGGGTTTAGCCCAGTGCCTGGCACATATAATAGGACCCTTGCTCACTAATTGATCAAATGATCACTCTAAAAATAAATAAAGGACCTCAGAGGCCACCTAGTTCAAACCCTTCCTTTTTTAGATGAGGAAACTGAGGCCCAGCAAGATTAAGTGACTTGCCCAAGGTCACACAGGTAGTAAGTAACTGAGATCTTCTGACTCAGAAGCCAATGCTTTTTTCTATTTTACCACAAAGTGAATTTGTGCTGAGAGAGTTGGAAGGGAGTGAAGAAGAGAGGGGGAGATAGAATGAGGGAAGAGAGGACAGGGAAGAAAGGAAAGAAAGCACTTAACAGGAAAGACCTTTTATCAAAAAGCTTAGCCAAAGGAAATTGATAATTATTTTATGCCTGTAATTAAATGTTCTGTATCTCCACTCCACCCTATAAAAAGCCAAATCATTTCCCATAATAAAGCTAATGAACAAGAGAAAGACAAAAACAAATCCCTGGTCTCTAGTTCTCTCCTCTATTAAGATAAATCAATCAATCGATCAATCAAAATATGGTCCTAAAATATCCATGCTCTCGGATGCCAAAATGGATTGCACTAGGAAAGGTGAGCGCTCTGCCACTTCTGAGAGAGACATCACATGACTTACACAGAAAAACCAGTATGAGAAAGAAAAGAAGAGAAATGACATTATCTAGTCTCTCTGGAAACATCTCCTTCACCTTTGAAAGAGTCTAGAAATAGCCCAAAGTTCTTGGCCAGTTCCTGAAAGAGGAAAAGTCAGAATCAGGAATAAAGCAGATTTTATTCTCAAAATACCAAATTCTTCCTTGGAACTATAGTAATCCACTCTGATCCTCTTTTACTGGATTTTTCATGCTGTCAGTGATTGAAAATAACAATTTCCCAATAAAATGACACCAGGCTCTAGAAAAATATCTACCCCCCCCCCACCTTTTTTTTTTTACTAGAGAAGTAGGCTTGAAAGTAGCTG
>JAQQSV010001817.1:23103-46305 GCA_028646515.1 Pseudochirops corinnae
CAGTTTTTTGCCACCACAAAGAGAGCTGCAATAAATATTTTTGTATATATGGGTCCTTTTCCCACTTCTATGATCTCTTTGGGATACAACCCCAGAAGTGATATTACTGGGTCAAAGGGTATGCAATTATTTATAGCTCTTTGGGCATAAGGAAACTTACTTTTTCTATATCAATTTTTATTCTCCTCTAGTTGATAAGCAGCTACTTTCAAGCCTACTTCTCTAGTAAAAAAAAAAAGGTGGGGGGGGGGTAGATATTTTTCTAGAGCCTGGTGTCATTTTATTGGGAAATTGTTATTTTCAATCACTGACAGCATGAAAAATCCAGTAAAAGAGGATCAGAGTGGATTACTATAGTTCCAAGGAAGAATTTGGTATTTTGAGAATAAAATCTGCTTTATTCCTGATTCTGACTTTTCCTCTTTCAGGAACTGGCCAAGAACTTTGGGCTATTTCTAGACTCTTTCAAAGGTGAAGGAGATGTTTCCAGAGAGACTAGATAATGTCATTTCTCTTCTTTTCTTTCTCATACTGGTTTTTCTGTGTAAGTCATGTGATGTCTCTCTCAGAAGTGGCAGAGCGCTCACCTTTCCTAGTGCAATCCATTTTGGCATCCGAGAGCATGGATATTTTAGGACCATATTTTGATTGATCGATTGATTGATTTATCTTAATAGAGGAGAGAACTAGAGACCAGGGATTTGTTTTTGTCTTTCTCTTGTTCATTAGCTTTATTATGGGAAATGATTTGGCTTTTTATAGGGTGGAGTGGAGATACAGAACATTTAATTACAGGCATAAAATAATTATCAATTTCCTTTGGCTAAGCTTTTTGATAAAAGGTCTTTCCTGTTAAGTGCTTTCTTTCCTTTCTTCCCTGTCCTCTCTTCCCTCATTCTATCTCCCCCTCTCTTCTTCACTCCCTTCCAACTCTCTCAGCACAAATTCACTTTGTGGTAAAATAGAAAAAAGCATTGGCTTCTGAGTCAGAAGATCTCAGTTACTTACTACCTGTGTGACCTTGGGCAAGTCACTTAATCTTGCTGGGCCTCAGTTTCCTCATCTAAAAAAGGAAGGGTTTGAACTAGGTGGCCTCTGAGGTCCTTTATTTATTTTTAGAGTGATCATTTGATCAATTAGTGAGCAAGGGTCCTATTATATGTGCCAGGCACTGGGCTAAACCCTGGGGATACAAAAAAACCAAACATTCTTCCTTCTCACAAAGCTTGCCTTTTGATGGAGAAGACAACAGGCATATATATAAATATATACATTATATTTACCAAATGATGGTATTGAGAGGGAGGCTGCTAGCAGCTAAGTGGGGGGTGGGGGTGGGGAGTTCCTTCTAAAATGAGGAAGGAATCTACTCAAAGTTCTTTCATAAAGAGAAACAACCTTCTTTTTACCACCTGAATTTTGAATTTTCCCAGAACCTAGTTTCTCGTATCTCTCTGGCCGATGCTTCTGTTTTCCTCTCTCTAGTTCTGGTGAAATAGAAGGAAACCTAAGAAAGAGAAAAACAGCAAAGGAGATTACATGCCCCCCCCACCCCCATACTCTACCCAAACATCACAGGCATACTGTTCTTGAGACAAAGTAAGACAATTGGCAGGTGAGGAGGGGGGCCAGCCAGAAGGAAAGGCATTCAATCCCCCCTGTCTCTACCTCAGCAGCTGGAGAAGCATTCCTGCAAAAAAAAAATGTCCCATTGCTAAAACTTTATTTTTGATGGATTTATTTATAAGGTAGAGAAATATTTTCACCATAATTGGGTAACTCTTAATAGTAGCAATTGCATATTTATCAGTGTGAGGGGCTGTTATTAATGTAGCTGTCAGACCCAAACACATTTCTGCATTAAATCCATTTAGTATGTGCATTATTCGGGCTCGAATGTCACCAGGACGTCAAAGCCCCGTAGGCATGAGAGCACAGTGCCCTGCTGCGGCTGCAGAACAGACCCTTGATCAATAAATGTAGCATGTTAATGCCGAGCAAATAGAATAAAAGATTTCTTTGACAAGACATGAAAAATCACCTTGTGGCAGCTGGCATCGGGATGCCATTTCTGGGGAGACACTAGCAAAGTTGATCTGACAAGTACAGAGGAAAGATGATGGTTGTAAGGTGCTTTTGTTCCGAACTTCTTTCTTGACCTGTCAGGTTTTGAAAGAGCCTCAATGGCTCTTTTTTGTCATGTGAAAATTGTAGTCTTAGGCAGTTATGAAGCAGTTATCTCTTCTCAAATTGTGAATGCCGCTGTTTAATTGATTCACTTAGCATTTGAAACTGTCACGCATTAATAATTGCTAAATCCTGCAGATACCGGCTCCGGCAGCGTGTCACGCTGAAATGTGTAGTTATCAGAAAATTAATATCCTTAATGAACTGGTGCTTTCAAACTAACATTGCATGAAATCTCTCTTTGCCCTTTCATTGGCGGAAGCTCCAGCCTGCCAGTTTTTGGGGGAATTCACCTCTCCGACAATTTGCTTTTCTTGATGCCCCACAAATGCCAGCTTTGCTTTGGGTACATAGTGTGCTCGATGACAATAAATATAGTAATTATACTGGAGTTAGTAATTAACATAATTGTAGTCAATTACTACAAATACAGTGCAGAGCTATATAAATGAGAGGGGGAGAAATTAGCAAGCTAATTGATTTATCTTTACTTGCTTGCTCTCCCATTGCAACTGGCAGGGTTATTTATTTATTAATTTTTTCCTGGGGGTGATGGAGATGTGGGAGTTGATGGGGAAGAAGAGGAAAAGAGGGGAAAAAAACCTATGAGGGTTGTTTACAAATAACTGATTTTGTTTTGAAGTTGCTTTGTCTTTTGACTTATTATTCCTTACCCCCACTTTGCATATGGAAAAAAGGATCGAGATGCCAAAGGAATATTTTGTTAATTTGCCTGCATCACACTGAATGTTGCAGCTGAGGCCAAGCACGATTGCTTTAAATGAGACTTGATGAGTTATAATTTTTCCTTCTTAGCCCGTCCTTCTGGAGGAGAATGTTTTTATTTTTTCAGTTGCCTCTGTGACTCTTCATGGAGGAGAACCAGCTTAGCCTTGCCTTGCTTTGTGGAGATGGTAGATTGCTGGATTCTGTGTGTTTGAATTTGGTCAGTTTCCTGCCATTGGCTCAGATTAGAAGAAGGTCACAATTTTCATTGGTTATCTTTGGACTGGTCAGACCTTCTTCCAGAGAAGCTAAAGAAAGATTAACAGCCCCTGTGGTGATTCCAAGGACACTGGAGTGTGGAGGTTTCTCATATCTATCTAACCCTTGCTTCCTTAGGATATGAGGGTCTAGGGCTTCTCAATCCTCTACTGCTGTCTGGGCCTGGGACATTCTTATTATGAATCTCAGTACTTATTTTGTTTGGAGTGGGTTTGTTCTGCTCTGTCTAGAATCAGCTCCTGGAAATTATCTTTACTGTATGTTCCTGTTCTTTGTTTTCTCTTTTCCTACATGACTGCAGTTCATTACAATGGAGCCAAACCTCTGAGTATATTTTTAGGGAGATGAGTGGAGGGGTCTGTTCTGTAGTCCTGTTATATCCTCCTTTGAAGAAATAGGGATTTCCCTTCCTGCCTTAAGCTGGATGGCTATCCCATTGGCAGTGACATGCCCAAAATCATTCCCCCTGCTTATTCATGTCAAAGCTCACTGTTTTCCAGAACAAAACAGCCATCATCACCACCACACAAAAAAGCCTTTAGTATCCATTATTGACCTTAGCAACAGATAAGTTGATTAATCTGAAAAATTGAGCAGTCATAATAACTAAATAACAGACAGAAAATTTTGTTTCAGAACCTTTTAGCCCTGAAAGCTCCACTGGGTAAGTTTCTGGTATGACTCAAGGGGAGTTGAACATCGAAATTTTAATCCTGCCGAGTGCAAAGTATTACATGTTACTCTGGGAAGATTTCTGTTCTTAAATTGCATTAAAATATCTCTGTCATGGCATAACTGGGATGGACATGAACATTGCTTAGCATCGGTCATTCTTCATGTGTAGTTCATTTGAAAATCAATTTCTAATATGAAATATTTATGTCTAAGCAGTCATTTAAATTATTTAAAATTTACAGACATAATGGTGTTTCAGATGAAGTCACAAATTTTTTACTAAGTGCGATAGACCTCCTGAAAACCAGAGGTCCTCTTTTTGATAATAGAAATAATGTCTTAAACTTTAGTCTAATCCAACTTAATGAGTGAAGGAGAAAATGAGGCATTCACAATCACTTTGATTCTACTGTCACACATGCTGGCATGTCAGGCTGGTGAGGGCATTTTTGAGGGGAAGGGCTCGCTGCAGAAGGATGCTGCTGCTCCTGACCTGTCATAATTTGACTTCTCTGGTAGCTTGGTCACTGGCTTTGGAGTTTACACAGATGTTGATTTTTCACCGTCTTACTTTTCTCCTAAGTGGCATTTAGATGTGGAGCAGATGTGAATGGGGGAAGGAAGACAGTGTGTGTGTGGGGGGGTGGCACAGATGGAAGTCCTTCTCTTCTTTTTAAAATTAAAATAATGCTTATTACAGTTGAAGAACTAGCTTTATTTCATGCTTTTTAAATTTGGAAAATAATAGTGCAGAATGTAATTTGGATGTATCCTTTCTGAATAAAATACTATTGTATAAGGTGACATTTTTGCAAGTCTTATTTCTGTTTGACTCAGGTGCTTTTCTAGATTTATATGGGTGAATTTGAAGGTGTTTGCATCTTCAAAAATTCTAAAGGTTTTAAACCCCCAATACTATTTATTTATAGCTGGCTCTGATTTTATTATGATTATTAATTATTATCATCATCATCTCATTCTTCATGTGCCTGTAGAACAGGAATTTCCTAGTAGCAGAGGAGGAGACACTCTGACTAAAGTTGCTTATTTTCTTCCTGTGCTGGACCTCCCATTGCAAACTAAGGCTGCCTGCCTGTTTCTTAGGGAAACTTTCTGGTTCTGTAGTCTTTACTTTGGGGTTGTGGCTTATGGTCCTTCAAGTAAAGATTCACCTTTCCATGGCCTAGCCAACCTCATTCTGATAGCAAATAGGTTTAAAATTTTTAACCATTGCAATTCACAATGACCATTCATTAAAACAGATAGAGTTTATTATCTGTGTCAGTAAAGGATATACCCACATGAACAAAATAACAGATCTTTGAAGTATGAGCAAGGTTTAAAGAAATAAAAACCCTTAGATAGAATTTATCTTTCTTTCTCATTTCCAGTTGTTTTCAACCATTGTTGGATCCAGCCTTTGTTCTGTTTTTAGGCTCAAATCACACTAACTTTTCTATGGTATTAGACCATCTTAATCTTTTTTTGGCCTTCGGACATTTGGCCAACTCGGTTGTCAAAAAACTCACATGGCTTTTTTCCTCATTTTCCACCTGGAACATACTTCTTTACTTTCACATCCTTTATTTTATTTCCTTCAGCTTAACCTTCTGTATGAGACCTTTGCTCATCTTCCTTAGATATGAGTAACCCCTACCCCTCAAAATTACCTTGTATTCATTTTGCATATACTTATACGTGCATATTTTCTCATTTGATAGAATGTAAGCTCCTTGGTGACAGGAATGGTTTCATTTTTTACTTTGTATCCCTGGTTCCTAGCATATAATAGGTGCTTAATAAATCCTTTGTTACTGACAATATTTTTCAGACCTAGCTAGTGGCAGCTAATTATTACATCTCTTGTCATATAGCTCAAGAAAAAAATGTCTTTGTGGTCATATTGAAGAGATAACAGTCATACAGACTTGCCAAATAGCTTTTGACTATCTTTTCTGAAAACAGAAGATATTTCTCCATCTTACCAGTCTCTCTGTCTTTACTTTTTGCCAGTTGAAGCTAGAACTGATGGGATTACTACACTACTTTGAATATGATGCCCATTAGTTATTGTCTTAATATCAGCACCATTTGTAGAAACTAATCTGTGCTAAATGTCTTGGAGTGGTTAATTCTAAGTTTACAGGAATATAACTTTTAGTGTAAATATAAAATTATAAATATAATATATAATAATTTGATATGTCACTCACCCAAATGAGGATGACAAAGTTGCCTAGAAGACATGAAGGTCAGCAAACATTTGATCTCTTTGTAAAGTAGAGAGATATAGCAGTCAAGAGCAATTCCACTTTATAATGTAAGCTTGTTCTTAAAATGTTACAGAAGATGTGAAAACGTCAAGAATTGTTAAGTCAAACAAGTTTGCAGAAAGCTTGACTAGAGATCTAGTTAAGCCAAATCATCTAAAGAGCATTTAAAGATGAAACTGGAAGGGCAACAACAGATGAAAAATAGAGAATAATCTAATCTTTTTGTAATATGGCTATTTTCTCCATCAGTGGCAATGGAACTGCCATATTTGGATTCCAAAGTCATGGTCCCTGATATATTTCATGAGAAAGTACAAGTGGCATTCAGGAGAAAAAAGTGGGAAGAGCATCTGTACTAGACCAAGCCCATGTGGAGAAGGTTATAGTTATGCTGGAGGTGAGCAAGTCTCGAGGGAAGGATGCCAAATGTTTTTTTTGGAAAAAAAAAATCATGGACATTACTATCACAAAAATAAAGCAATTGTGATAGATATCAATAACTACCAAACCCTATGTCAACTTTCCCATCTCTATAAAATCTTTATGAGGATAATCTAGAAACATATCTGGGGCATCCTTGATAAAAGGTTGAGAAAGGGCACAGCAGGCATTCTTACGCAGCAATATGTAACAAAACGTTTCTTTAAAGTCATACAATTGACCAAAAGGTGAGGCGCATACAAGATCCTACTTTATTTGGTAGAACAAAAGACCACCCTAAAGATTGCCCTCCAACAAATTACCTTCTAGGCATGTGTTAAAATCATGTAAGTTTATATGGAAGGATGAACCAACAAAGATAACTTTGACCTGATTATCCATACAAAGCCAGGTAAAAAACAGGGAGATGGATATTTGCCAAAAATGATTCCTACTTTCAGGAGATGTCTAGCTGAGATTCCAAATGAAAGAGGGGTGCCCTGTGAATCTAGACCTTTTGTGTCATTGATCTATTTAACAATCTGGTGAAGTCTATGAAATGCTTCTCAGAATAGTGTTTTTAAAAACATAAAACAAAATACATAGGATTATCAAGGAAATCTATTATAGTGAAGTGAAGTTATCAAAATATCTTTTAAAAAACCCAATTTCATGGTTCTCAGTTAAGAATTCCTGCTATAAATAATAAGGTCTTTTAGCTTTTCCTATTTGAAGATGATACTATGTTGATTGTTTCATATTTCAGAGCCTCTTAAATGAGATCTGTAATTTCTCAAGAATTTGGACTAGCTGTCTACACAGAAAATCCCAAGTGGATATCAAAGTCTACTGTCTAGACTATGATATACAATTGGATAGATAACCCATGAAGCCCATATGTCTTGGAGAGATAATACAAATGGTCAGTGAATTGGACCCAGAATTAAATAAGAAAAAGAGAGTAGGCTGGATAACATGTGGTAAATCACAAGTACTTTGGCTACCATTTGGCTACAAATTGGAATTTTTCAGCTTCTTGAATCAAAATTATGGGTCACCCAAATGGCAATAAGAATTTGCATGGTAGGAATAAGTAGGCTGTAGCAAGTTACCATTGAATCATATATAAGGAATAGCATAAAATATATGTCATATTATTGGAAAAGGATCATAGAATATTATAGATTGAGAGCTGGAAGAGACCCCGAAGTCAGTCTGGTACAACTCTTACTTTTTAGAGAAATGTAAACTGAGACCCCGGAAGTTAAGTTACTTGCCCAAAGTCAGAGAAATAGTGTTAGTGAAAATTGTAGTTGAGAGCAATGTATAAGGAAGGGATGGCCAACCTATGTGTGCCATTGGTATACAAGTCATGTTAAAAGGCTTAAAAGAAGGTCCCCAATGTACTGGGTGAGCTGTTTGTGGTGGATCGATGGAAGAACATAGACAAGACGTCTCTTAAGATGAGAAGGCATAGAGAGATTGCAGCCTCTACCATTGGAGGGAGTACCCACAATGATGAGGTCATAGATCCCCTCTAAGCAGCAAAGTAACTTTAAAATCACATTTAATCAGAACACAGTAAGGTTTTAAAACGGGAACATGGCATTTATATGTGAAATTGCAAACTTTTAATAATATAACTGCTTATTATTTATACTCTGGAGTTTATACTTCTTCATATGGAAATTATAAGAGAGTAGGCTGGAGGATGGAGGTGGGAAAAGGCCAAACTTTTGGAGTTAAAATGTGTTACAGGTAACCCACCAAGAGAACAGTTGAGGGGTTCCTGTGCTATCACTTTAATCAAGAAAATTATGTTATTTGTTGTATTGCTTTTTAAACTTTTCAGTCAAGGCCACATCTTTGGAATTGATTAGAATCGTTAAAAATGGAAATGCCACTTTTTTACATGGTCGGTGGGGTGGAATCTAAATATGGTTCTTTCTCTTCATGCTTTTAATAAGAATGGACTGTCATAGAAATGTCAGAAATTCTATTCCATTTCCCAGTTATTCACTGTTTCCTTTTCATTTTCACGTACCCATGCTCTCTGGAGGCTGCTTTTCTCCAAAACTGCTTTTTGCTGTTTTGTGACCAGCAATACTGCCAATAATGCCATCATCTCTTTCTATAATGTGGTGCGAATGACCTTGTTCCCTAATTTGGTATTGCCCTTGAAAGAATCCCTCTACTTGGCAAGAAGATCAAGAGATCTGACTGTTCACAGACCGTTGCTTCTGAAATGATGCCCACCTTGGCAACCAATTGTTTCTTGTCCTTTACGATAGAGTCATTTTAGTGTGTGTGTGTGTGTGTGTGTGTGTGTATATGTATATGTGTGTGTATATGATGATATGCAATGGTCCCTACATCCAAGGCCATCTTGTCTTAAAGAAAGTTTTCATGTTATGCAAATACTGAGCTTCTGAGTGGTTTATAGCCTTTTGCTTTATTTCTTGATCCTAGGCAGAGTTGCTAGAACTTTGTTTCTGTGATGATCAGATGGGCTAATGTATGCAAAACACGTTGTAGACCTTAAAAGCCTGTGTGATAGCAGTTATGTGATTCAGTTTCTCTAGTAGTTCTCTACTCATAACTTGAGGGAATTTTGCCCACGTAGTTGTTGTTTTTGTTTTTTGAGGTGATGGGGAGACTGGATACCTCAGTGTGACTTCATCTGTGTAGGGAGCTTTCAGTGAGGAAACTCCCTCTACCTATGCATCTTGGCACATACTCTTCCTCTTATAGTTATGGAGAGTTGCTTGGGGACATTGACAAGGCAAGTGACATCCAGAATACTAAGAATTAAGGAAAGGTTTATGGACAGTGAGGAAACTGTGATTCTTTGACCCCTCTATTCATTTTTCTTCTTTGCTGTCACTGTTATTGTGGAAGTAGAAGGGGGCCACATGGGAAGGAAGGCCAGTGGGCATTTTTAACCATTTCAAGGGGTACTGTGGCTAAAGTGTAAATAACTTAATGGTTAATGACCATATTCTTTTTACTTGTAAAAATTATTTTATTTTCAGTTCCAACTTCTTCATCTCCACCTTTGAGAGGCCAAGAAAAATAAAACCTATTATAAATAGTGTAGATATGCAAATCATATTAGAACAGTGGGTCTTCTAATGTTGACTGTCTGTACTTAGCTGGACAAAAAAATATAGGTAGGAATAGGGCTGCACCTGTGATTTCACTGACATAGGGAACTCCCTAGGTAAACAAATCCCCTTTATAAATGCAGGTTGGTATGTTTTTTTTGCAATTTAGGCTTAAAGACTTGCCTTGAACATTGAGAAGTTAAGTGACTTATTCAGGATCATTCAGTCTTATATGTCAGACTCAGGTATTCCTCGTTCTGAGCCCAGCTTTCTCTACCCTATGTCATATTGCTTCAGAACAACAACAACAATAATAATAATAGTTGACATTTATATAACCCTTCAATGTTTGTGTTTTACATATATGTCCCATTTAATCTTCATCATATCCTTCAAAGTAGGTAATAATAATGATAGCATATTGTTTTAAGGTTTGCTTAGTACTTTACAAATATTATCTCATTTGATCCTCACAATAACTCAGGAAGGTAGGTGCTGTATTATCCCTATTGTACAAATGAGGAAACTGAGGCAAACAGGTTAGATGACTTGCCCAGGGTCACACAGCTAGTAAGTGTCTGAGGCTGAATTTAAGTTCTGGTCTTCCTGGCTGGTCCTTGAATTAAATGATCCTAAATATAGTTCAACTGTAAGATGGAGATAATACCTGTTGTTAAATAATATAGTGGAATACCCACCTACAGGCATTATCTTCATCTTATAGTTGAAGAAACTGGGATTCGGAAAATCAGGTACATTACTTGTCCATGGTCATATTACCCATAAGTACTGGGGGCAAATATCAAACTAGGGTCTCTGCTGATTCCGTATCTAAGATTCTGTATTCAAGACTGTACCACCCTGGCTCTCAAAGTACTTCCTTGCATAGCAAGTAGCATGATTGACTCATCTTGAAGAAGTGGGCCAAAGAGGTGGCCTGGTAGGAGGTAGCATAGCACGTCTTGGTTATGTGGTATAGACAACCAAGGTGATTTGCTTTCAATATTCTGGACCCATAGACAAACTCTGAAAAAAAAAAACAAAACTCCAGTCCTGTTCACATGGCAACATAATTAATGCTGCATCTTCTTAGCAAAGAATTCCTCAACAGGCTTATGATCAGGGCACAGATGTATAGCTTTTGGTGGGATTCCTTGACTTCCTTCATCAGAGCAAAGGCTTTGTCAATTTATGTATTCTTCCATTTCATAGATAACCTTGTTGTTGAGTCATAAGCATTTGGGCCCTCAGGACTCCCTGACATTTTGTGGGCTCACTCTCTGGTTTCTGCACCAAATAGTGAAGCATTATTTGTAGGTAGCAATGTTTGTACTCATCATCATGCACCAGCACAGACTTAGAAGTCAATAACTGCTTGACATTCCAAGAAGTGTCCTCATGCTTTCTGGCTCAACATCACAGAAAGCCTTTTTTCTAGGTTGCAATGAAGTGGCTCAGCAGTGGTTACCTTTTGTAGGAGAAAAATAATGCGAGAAATTAAGTAGGTACTTCAGCGAAGTACCCCGTGGCTCTGTCCTTGGTCCTGTCTGATAATTTTTTTTTTTAAAATACATGACTTGGATAAAACTATATGCAGGAGATATAGTGCAGGAAAAGACAGCAAATACAGTGAATGACAGGATAAAAAAGATCTTGACAGGTTTGAACAATGACAAGGATCTAACAGTATGAAATTTAATTGGGACAAATATAAAAGTCCTATACATGAGACAGCTAGGTAGCACAGTGCATAGAGTGCTGGACTTGGAATCAGGAAAACCTGTGTTCAAGTCATGCCTCAGACACTAGCTGTGTGACTCTACGCCAGAAACTTAACCTCTCTCAGCTTTATTTTCCTCATCTGTATAATGGGGATAATGCTAATAGAACTTACCTCATGGGATTGTTGTAAGGATTAAGTGAGGTAACATAGATGAAATGATTGGCCATCCTTAAGGAGTCCTATAAATGCAAGCTGTTATTATTATTATGGTGATTAAAAAAGCTACACAAATATAGGATTGGGAAGATAAAGCTAGAGAGTAGTTCATGTGAAAAGAATCTGGGGGTCTTAGTGGACTACAAGGTCAACAAGAATCAATAATGGGATAAAAAGCAAGCTCCATTAATAAATCCATAGTATCAAGAGACAGCATAGTATAGTGCCTACAGAGTCAACAAGACCTGGGTTCAAGTCTCACTTTTGATATATCCTGACTATGTGACCCCGGTCAAGTAATTTGACTTGTTAGTGCTCCAGGAAATTCTCTAGGACTATAAATTGTTGATCAAATACTAATCCATAATTGATAGATGAAATCATAGCTCTAGAGTAAGGGAACTGATAGTCCTCATGTACTTTGCCCTGGAGTGTTGTTATCTTCTTTTCTGAGCACCACAGCTTGGGAAGGATATTGGTAAGGAGGAGTGTTTTCAGAGGAGGATATCTAATACTGAGAGAGCTAGAAATGCCATGTGAAGATGTGTTGAAGGCACTAGTGGTGTTTTAGATTGGAGAAGAGAAGACTTACTGGAATAATGACCTTCAAATATATGAAGGTTGTCATAGGAAAGAGAGTCTTGACTTGTTTTACTTAGTTTAAGAGGGAAGAGCTAGGAACAAGGGAAAGAAGTTAGACACAGATTTCAGTTTAATACAAGACAGTGTTGTACAAAAGCAGAAAATGAGATCATGAATGCCCTTTCTATCTCTGAAGGTTTTCAAATGGAGATTAGATGACCTTTTGACAGGGATGTCATAGCAGCCTTTCATCTGTCAGGTATTGGTTGTACATAAAGTCCCTTCCTGTTCTCTCATTATATGATAAGTTCAGTATTTGGGCATGTCCTTAAGAGGTAGGTAAGGCATGGGAGATAGCAAATGCACACAGTTGTTCAGAACTTCCAATTATCCTCCAGGCTGTTTAGGAAACATAAAGATATACTCGTGGTATTAGTGAAGCTATAGATACCCCTAGATATCTGAGTTGGTGACTCTGTTCATGAGAGGTTCAGGAGGATTGTGGGGCAGAGGACAATGATGTGAATGATAGAGAAGAAGGGCCAGTATAGGAGCAGGAGACAGAAAGTACCATGTGGGAGCTTGGAGTCCCAACTTATGTATGAATGTTGGCTTGGGGAGTGTGGTAAATTTATATATGGGAGAGAGAAAGGGGGAGAGGGAAAAAAAAACAAGTTGTTCTTAGAAGTTGGCATAGCATGGTTATATATGATTCCAGAAGCCAGAGCAACTGACACTATGAGGCATTAAGGATCCAAGTCTCTTCCCCATACAGTGATTGGTGAACAACAAATGATCTGATCTAATTTTACACACACACATGTATACATACATGTAGGTGTATATGTGTATATATGTATATATTTATATGTACATACACATATATGTATATGTGTATATACACATATACGCATACACACATCTATATCTATATCTATCTCTGTATTTTCTAAGCACCCTGTAGTCTTCATATGGAAAAAGAGAGGGGTGGCTAGGTGGTGCAGTGATTTGAGCATTGGCCCTGGAGTCAGGAGGACCTGAGTTCAAATTCTGGTCTCAGACACTTAACATGAAAACCAGCCGAGTGACCTTGGGCAAGTCACTTAGCCCCAACTGCCCTCCAAAAAAAAAAAGAAAAAAGAAAAAAAAGAAAAAGAGAGAGGCCTAGGGGTAGGGTAAGAGGTTTGAGGAAGTAGTGAGCCAAATAAGACTGTAGAGTATGAGTGAAACCAGTGGACATGGTATGACTTTAATTGGGTATGTAGTGGTGGGTTCATGGCATAAGGAAAGTAGCTCTGGCTTTGGTCTTGGCCTATAAGTATTGTGTCTTGGACTTCACTAAAATTGTATTAATACTTGTAGTAATGGTGTTATTACCAAAAATAGGACTCTGCAAATTCCAATATGACATCCAAAGTCTCTGTCTCTTTTAAGACCTCTGACTCTATCTATCCAAAAGCTTCTGTATAAAAATGATGCAGGGCATCCTTAAGCCTTTCTGCCCCTTCATCCTCTCTTGAGCCCCTGATTAGGACATCATGTGAATAATGAAAAGCACCTGACGTTTGGTGATGTGAGCTTTTATGACAGGTCTTGATTTTTCTTCTGCATTTTCAACATGGCCCTGCCTGTGGAATCTACATTTCACATTCTTGAGACTGTGAGCAGATCATCAGTGGGTCTGAGCAGGGGTTACTCTATCTATACTGATTTGCAGATGTGGAGTATACATTTCCTGTATTCTGCTTATTCTGTTGGCAGGAACTCTCTCTCTAGGTACTGTGGGTATTGTTTATGTTAAAAGATGCTCCTTTAATTTCACTGACATGTCAGGATGCCATCTCATTGGCTAGGTTTTTGTCTTGAGTTATTATAATTGAAAATTTTGCTTCAGTGTACAGTTATTCCTTCCACATCATGACCTTCCCCATTACAGTTTCGATATATCACAAGTTGACATAAGAAATGGGAATTTTTGGGGAGTTTTGTGGAAGCCAGCAGATGACATAGAAAAAGTTTAGAAACTAAGAAATGCATAAAATATGTATAGTATTGTATAATGTCACCATATTTTATCTTTTAACACTGTAAACACCTCCATAAGAGAAAAAAAAATTCAGACTTCTTTTCTGGTATTAAGGGAAGGTCAAAATATTTTACTCTAATTTTCCAGACCCTGGGGGTGCCAGGTCCCTAACCTCCTAGAAGTGGAAGGGATAACTGTACTCTCTATATCCTATATGTTAATACATCTAAGAAATCACCAAAATTGCTTTATTGAGGCAGATTATACAACTTTGTCCTATAAACAATTCCTTCACTGGGCTGTTGATTCTATTTGTGAAATTTAAATCTTTGAGTAATTTCTGAGAAATATGCTTTTACTAATTCCATAAGCTGCCTTTAGGTAAAGTAAGGCAATGATAAATCTGATTATGGCAGGCATTTAGACCCTAGAGACTGTTAGGAACATAGCATGCTTCTATTCTAGGTCATTTATCTTATTTGCATTGAGGTAGAAGCAAAGTCATTTTACATAACAATCTCAGGAAACAGGCTGAGATAAAACTCTCCAGCATATCCCCAGACAGCCATTTTAAGGCTGTATTCTGCTTAGGTTCTGGGCCGGAGCCAGCCTGTAATTGTTTGCCAAGAAGTATATGAGAGTGGACTTTCATGTCTGAAATTATCCAGTTTTAATAGGATTCCATCTTCATTTCTAGAGAAGTTAATACCTTTCCTATTGGGGAACCAGTAAGCATCTCCAATCAATTAAACAAGCATTTATTAAGTACGTACTCTATTCATCCCACCATGCTGGACCCTGGGGATAAAATGAAGTCTTTTTCCTCAATAAGTTTAGTCTCTTTACTACTACACTTTCAGATTGTTGTTATTCATTCTTTGTTCTGGAAGAAGATCAATGACCTCAGGAGGGTGATGTCTTGACTTGGAAGTGAATTGGATTTAATTGAGGCAGAGCTGCACAAAGTTATCAGCCTCACTCTTTCCTCCCGAGTCATCCAAGTCCAGTGGCAAGACATATTGTGTTGGACAAAAACCCATGATAGAAATCAGTGAAGGCTAAAATGATGAGAACTGAAAAGGTACAAAACACTAACAAAAAATCCTCCAAAACAGAACGTGAGACTTGCATCACCCTCTGCAGATAAACATGGTACTAAGTCCCCTGAGCAAGGGAAGGAATTTCAGAAATCCTTGTTACCTTTTACTGAGCTTTCCAGTCAGTGGCTGGACTTGCTGATAAGGAACTCAGTTTACAAAACCCTGATGTGTGTTTGTACCCCCTTAAACTTCTGAGCATTATCTAGGTCTAGTTTCCATTGACTTTTAGTGATTTATTGGGGGGGGGGGGATGTAGAAAGAATGCTCTATGTGTACATTCATGCTGTTTTCTCCTTTTTTTGTTGTAGCTTTTGGGAGAGGGAGGAAACTGGTGAAATTCCTGCTTAGGAGATCTGACAACCACCTTCCTCCTAATACTAGTAGGCTGGCTTTGAAAAATTATTTCTTGTTTTTGATCTCTTTTGATGGAGTCCCATGTTCATTTCTTGTTGTCTTAGTCATTATTCCCATTCACATCTTTTCCTAAAGGCCTAGGCTTATTTTAATCTTCAGAAAGGGATTTTCTTATTTATCAAGGGCTTGGTGGGTATATGATTGGGACTTAGTTTCTTGCCTTTTTTATTTTCAAATTTCTCGTAAACATGTCAGAAGGCTGTTTTTCATCGATATTTCAAAAGGAATAGGTTTGATGGAAACTGGCTAGGCTTTGCTTAGGTCTTACTATGTGGTAATGTCAACATGGGGACCCCACTCATTGTAAGCTAGGTTCTCTTTGGAATTTGCATTTAGAAGCCACAAAACTTCTGAAGTCCATGAAGATCATTTTTGAAGGGCATATAGAGTTAAAATGTTGCCAGCTTGGGGCTGTTAAGAATTTAATATAAAGATCCAACTTGATCAAAGTGAGGACCTTCTCTTAGATAGGGAAGGTTATTTTGGCAGAATATTTTTGATACCTGAGGCAAGCCATGGGCTTTCAACTTTTCAAGACAAATTCATTTGGGGAGAGTGAGAAATTGGGACACAGTGTACCATGAGGATAGAGGCAGAGACCTCAGGACAATACAGTGCCATTTCGGGCTCCTTTTAGGTGATGAGGAGGAAGGGGTGGGGTGAGGGGAGCTCCGTTGTTCCTATATTGTGGAAGGAGGGCAGGTCCTGGCAACACCCTTTAATTTCACTGCCCTTGGGTGAAGCCTCAGTTGTCTTAGCCTAGTTACAGCTCTGCATTTGGGAGTGTCCACTGACCACATCTTTGAACTCTTGTCTGTTGCATGAAGGGAATCAGCTACTCCACAAAACAAATAAACAAAAAAACCCCAAAACCAAAACCCCAAAAAGCTAATTGTGCACTAGAATAGGTGTTAAAGAAGAGACTCTGTAAATCATTGTCCTTGCCTTTAAGGCGTGTAGATCCTAGTTAGAGAGACAATTTGTTCAATAGCAGTGCTATCCAGACAAGTACTCCACTAATGGTACAGCTAGTTAGAGCTACAGGGTTCAGATTAGGGCAGAATCACTGTGGATTGGGAGGTGAGGGAGCCTTCAAGAGGTAACATTACTCTTTTCCATACATCCGCAATTTTTAAAGTACATTCCCAGTGGCTTCTTTTTATTTCTAAGATCAAATATAAAATCCTCTGTTTGGCACTTAAAGCCCTTCCTAACCTGGTCCCTAGCCTACCCTTCTGGACTTATTACAAGTCACTCCCCTTCCCACTACATGTGGGTCAGTCAATCTGCCTTTCTTACAGTTCTTGCCATTATGGAGTGATGTTTCCCAGCTCAGTGCTTTGGTGATGTTCTCCATGACTGAAGTTCCCCTTTCTTCCCACTTTCACCTTGTAGAATCCCTAGTCCTCCTCCAGGACTCATTCCCAGCCCCACCTTCTCCATGAGACCTTTCCTCATCATCCTAGCTGCTAGTGCCATCCCTCTCTGGAATGTTTGTTTGTATCGACCTATGCCTGTTGTCTTCCCCAGTAGAATGGGAGCTCCCTGAAGTCAGAGATTGCTTTGCTTCAGTCTTTCGAATCCCCCAGAAACTTGCCTAGTACATGCATACAGTAGGGGTTTAATGAATGCTTGTTCATTGATTGAATTGTGGATTTAGAAGGATGTACTAGGAATCAGTGTCTTTTCTATCTTTGTTTCCTGGAGAATAGAGAAGAGCAGCTAGGAACCTGCTGAGCCTTTGTGTTCGCCAGGCTGTGGTTAGGATCTGCTGAAAGCCTCATTTTCTCTCTCCTGGGGAAGATGAGGAAAGGGAGCCAGAGGGCAGGGAGACTCACTAGGTGGACAGTCCATTTTGGTGGTCTTCAGCCTAGATCCTGCCATGAATCATTTCTTCATTATTGACTTAGCCCACTGTTTATAGAATCTGAGATTATACACCCAGACAATGTGTGTACACATGTAGCATGTGAATTTAAGATGATGCAGAGAGGGAAGGCAACCCCAGAGGTCCTCTGTCAATAGAGAGAGAAAGAGAGACAATCCTCTCCCTTCCTCCAGGCCTGCTCGCCCTCTCAAGGCCTGATTGGGAACTGCTCATCGTGGTGGTCCCTCCAGGCCCACATAGCTCCTGACAACTGGGAACGGGGTCTTGCTGAGTGAAGGGGCAGCTTGGAGGGGCCAGGCCTCTGCCCCTCAGGGCCAGGGATCGCTCCATGCCCAGCCTCCCGAAAGAGTTAAATTGGAGGCAGCCCCCCAAACCATTTTCAGCTTTTACTTTGCAAGCGACAACCTTTTAAGCATACCTACATTCACCTGCATGGTAAACGTTTTGCATTTTAATGACAAATCAAGCCCGCTAACTTGCATTTGAAACGAAAGTGCCTTAAATGTCTCTGGCTGTCAGAATGAGATGTTAGCAGCTTGATGAAAAGCGAACAAAGAAGACAAAGTATGAAGCCGAGATCCAGTGGAAAATGAAATAAAACCTTGTACGGCTTGTCAGGAGTGTCAGTTGATATTCATATCTAAGCACATTATAGCATTACTTTGCAGCTCATAGCTTACTCATCTGTCTTTTTTAATTCATCACATTCTAGCCCCCATCTTTTTAAGTCCCCGGCGTCAACAATGGAAGAAATCTGTTAATTGACAAATGAGTGTCACAAATGTGAATTGGTACTGTTACATCAGAGGCAGGTAATCTCTTTTGTTTTTTTGTCGGGTCTATTATTGGCATAAGCCAGTGTAAGACATCTGTCTTTGCCAGAATGAGGAATGACAGGCCTTCTTTGGCTGTCATTGTCTTAGCGCGTGCTCATTCTGTGAGATACTGTCTAAAGATAAAATGTCAGTTAAAAAGAATATGAAAAACTATCTGGAGGAGTACTTAAATTACTCAGAGAGGGGATTCGGGAATTGGGGGCTGGAATTGAAATCCGAAGGTTTCAGTTTGGATCTATCACACCTATTTAAAAATAATATTTTTCTGAGTAACTGGATGAGGATCTCAAGGCATTTAGGAAGGTGTTATGTTGCATCGGTATAATTAGCTTTATAAGGTGGGAAGGAAGTCTACCTTTGCAAGAAATGAATTTATGTATTATCAGGTCACCTCTCCGACAAGCACAGAATTGTCTCAATAAACACTCCCCAGGTAGGCTCCCCGGCAGCGATTTGCATGTGTTTTGAAATATTGAAATTGTTCCCCTCCAATCTCTTTTTCTCTTAGGTTCCTATCTGCAGCTGATCAGTAGCATAATGAAATAAAAAAAACCAACAACAACATCGGTTGTGGTGTGATGAGACAATTAACGGGGGAGAAAACCGTTAGTGTTTTGGAGCTCCTGGTGGGTTTGGAGACTTGTAGAAGTTTCGGGGCCCTGAGGATGGATCACTAACTCAGCTCATAGCTGAAAAGCCTTGGTAACTAATGGCAAAAAAGGGAGAATCACAGTGGTGAGAGAGAGAAGGTAGGAAGGTTTGCTGTAGCATTGCCTGCCTCTCTTTCCCATGTGTGGAGCAGGGAGCATAGTTCCCTGACTCTAAGCATTGGCCTGAACATCCAAGGACCATGAGCAGGCAGGGGGACTTCAGCAACGCATGCTTGGAAACGCATTCTTGAATTAGTTCTTCCCAGAATGCAGCTGAGGGGCTCTTAACAGACAAGGTGGGTGGTGAGGGGGAAGAAGCCTGGGCAAAATATGAAGGGACTGAAAAAATCTGGACGATTCTTCCTTTAGAAATACTTCCAGTCCTGTGTGAGGCTCTCTTCCTCATCTCCCCCTTTTCCCCCAGGCCTCCTGTATGCAAGACTAGTTTTCCTCCAAATACCAGAGGCTAAGCTGGAAACTGCTGTCCTGAGTCCAAGGTTCCTGTTGTTAGGGGATGGGTGTACATGGTGCACATCGAAAGATGGACAAGTAGGGCCAGATAGCTGACACTCATTTGAATAGGCAGGTTGATGGGATGTATGTGAGGGAAGATAGCTGGAGATCTGTGGTAGTGGTTAAAATGGAGTTGCCTGGTGCCACTGGTCCTTGGTAGATAAATGTGCCTCCAAGGTGCCTCCTGGTCCTGCAATCACAGGCGATTGCTTGTGTTTATTTTTGAATATGATAGATCCATGGAAAAGTTAGATAGTGCTACTGGGCTCTGGGGAAGTCCCCAAAATGATCATCTCGAGGATCCAGGGGGCCTGGGGGCTGCTCTTTCTCTTTTTTCTCTTTTCCTCCTTCTAGCAAGAACTCTGGCTTAAAGTATAGCGAGCCACCTTCTTTTCTTTACAAGTAAACAAATCATAAGCTAATGAACAATGAAAAAGAGGAAACACTGTTTTTTTCCTCCTTGGGGAGATGTTGTGCTTTTACAGCTTTTCCCAGTTTTGGTTTCTCCTTCTGCCTGGCCCCTAGGCTTTTAAATAGAACCATTTTGGACAGCAGGCAGACTTGTGAGCAGCCAAGGCAAGGTGGCCTTTAAGTGATCTGTTCTGGAAGAAATTTTAATTTGTTTAAATTAAAACAAGTCTTGCCTCAAATTGGGGGTAGGGGTGAGGGGGGGTGGGGGGTAAGGAGGGAGAATAACATGTTGCAGGAGAACATAGGTTACTCTCTAAATTCCTCATACCCGGGTGTCACTCGTTAGCTGGAAGAACTTTTCTGCATTCTGTCAAGTCAATATACAAAGTCATTAAATAAAAAGGTAAGTTGCTGGACAACAAAAGGCCCATATTGTTTATGCGTGTTCCTTTTCCTCCATTTAAGAATAGGATAGTATGTTTCATGCATATGTCTATACATATAAATATATGCATGCATGTATATATGCATACCTAGACACATTCACATATTTCTAAGACAGAATTTGAAATATATGTACACACACACACACACACTCACTGTTACATATGGACTGTGGAACCACGCACGCAAGAAGGCTGTTTTCTGTACCCTCTCTCGGCTTTTCATTGCCAGCTGTCACAGGGAATCCGAAACAGACAAAAATTTATTGGGTAGTATTTAGAAACATGTCGGTGGTAACGACTAGAGCTCTGATTTCAATTATCACCCACTAAATTGAGGCTAATGTAATGCATTTGTAGACCTGTTGAACGAGCTTGACATCATGTTGCAAAAATCTGAAGCTGCCCTGTAATTTTTTAAAAAAATATTTTATGCTGACCACCATTTTCTTTCATTTCCCCCCTCCCCATCTGGCACTTACTTGGTGGTGAACCTCCCTTGTGAGTTGTAAAAACTTCAGCTTTTCTCTAGGTTTGGATTTTTAAAAAATGATCTTTCAATTGAGGAGACCATAGTTAAAGTTTTAGTGTACAATCTTGCTTAATGAAATACTACTTTAGGGTCCGTAATTCATCATTGTTCACACCCCACTAGCCCCCTTTTTTTCCTGGTAATTTGTGTGAAAATGGCCAGGAAAGGACTGCTTTTTATGATTAAGGCACTAAAAGATTATCTGTAGGCATTGCCCATCTATAGTACTGTAGAATTCAGGCTGTTGACAGCAGATCTGTTTTGAATCTGGCTCAGATTAAAGTGAGTGAAAATCATTTTGGGACTGAGGGCTCGAAAGGTCACACGTGTAATGAGTTGTGGGGTGCTTGCCCGGCTTCCCAGACGAGACCCGTAAGCAATTATTAAATGCCATTGTGCATTGAGAAAGATTGGATGGTTGTGGCTTTGAAACTTTCCAGAAGTGAAGTAAGGAGATCACAAAAGGTAATAATACAGTATTTGCTGGGAAAGGATTTGAATGATGTTTGCCTTGGGCACCTGGCTTTTTTTGGGGAGAGATCTTTTCTTTCTTTCTACCCTTTTCTGTCTTCTGTTTACTCTTGTGACTGAAGTTATGGTACCCACAATGCTGGGGTTTAGATTTTGGATATTTTTAATAGCCTAAACTAGAGTCTGTTGGACAAAGGCAGTGTAGCATCCTTCTTTTTGTTGTCTTTGTAAATTCCATATTTGCTGTCTGATTTTTGTCCCATGTGCTGGTAGTTTCCATTTAAAACCTCCTCCTTTTGGGAAGCATTAACATTTCTTTCCTCATTGATCTCATTTTCTTCCATTGAGGCAACATTGAACTGCCCAGGTTCGTCCATCTGTGCCTCCATAGGGATAGAAGATAATTTTCCCTTACTCTTTTTCTTCTAAGGTGATGGGAGCAGAGGTTGGATACAGGGCAGGAAACCAAGGCTGTCTCCCTTAATCTCCCCCTCCTTTATCCCCCCCTAGAACTTCCTCTTCCATCATGCCATTTAAAATTGTGTGGACGAGCAGTAGAGACAGACTGGAGAAAGCCCCTGCACACATGGTCACCAGCCTGTGAAGTTCATTCTCAGCTACGTTTGTGATTGTTCTTTCTCCTTCTTCCCTTCTGACTAACCTTCCACCCCTTACTTCTCTTTCCCATGGGAAACCCCAACACAGGGTTAATATTAATACAACTGACAATTGTATCGAACTTTGTTTTCAAACTTTGAAGTTCTTCCTGACATCCCAATGAGGTAGGTGGTGCAAGTCTACCCCAAGCATTTGAAGACCTCACCTGGCAGAAGGGGCAGATAAGAACAGTTTGTTCCAATAGACGGCTGAAGCAGGAGCTGTGAAGCGCTTAGGGCTTGGTTAAGTGTTGAAGATGCCAAGGTCATCCACTGCATCACAGGCCATTGCCTGCCATCTTGACTTTTACCTTGCCACTGGACTTGGATGACTCTGGAAGAGAGAGTGAGGCTGATGACTTTGTGCAACTGCCTCACTTAAATCCAATTCATGTAGGAGTTAAGACATCATTCTGTGATGGCATTGGTACTCTTTGAAAAAGGACAAACAAGTGTCTTGGGACAAGATTTGAATTACAGACCAGACAGAAGATTACAAAGGCCTGTCTAGTTTCTGGCAGACCCCAATGCCTGACATTTTATTTTTGCAGCTCATGGCCATGGGAGCGCATCAAGAACATATCATTGAATGAAGCTTGTGGGGTTTGCTGTTGTTATTTTTTAAAAACATAGCTTTATTTGTGGCCATGTGGGTTATATTGTAGGAAACATGAATTCTAAAATTCCCAAGTTTTGTTGTTCCCAAGCCATCATCAGTTTGAGAGTAAGTTCTTAGAAGGTAAGGCTTTCTTTACTAGCATATCTATCTGTTGAAGAAGTAAGAGAATCCTCATCGGAAGATGACCTTGCACCTGGAGAAGTAAAACTGCATTATGTAGAACCAGGACATCTGAATCTTGCTGGTCCTTCATGCTAATCCAGTTGCTTTTAGTATAAGTCGTAGGAGAATGAAGCATCCTTGTTTCTCAAAGTGTCTTTACTTCAGGGGGGCGGAGCCAAGATGGCGGCGTAGCAGCAGCAACATATCGCAGCTCTCACATAGCCACCTCAAAATACCCATAAAATAGGACTTTAAACCAATCCTAGAACTCCAAAACGCACACAAAGATACTTCCC
>JAQQSV010001818.1:0-23170 GCA_028646515.1 Pseudochirops corinnae
ATTAGGATTTATAGGAATCAGGAATAATTTTATGCAGAAAATAGTTCTTGAGCTGTACATTGAAATGTAGAATTCTATGAAGTTGCAATAAGATAAGGAGGGAGCAAATTTCAGACAGGTTACAGAGATGGGAAATGTGAGGAATGGAAAATTGGAAAAATGGGAAAAAAATGAGGAAACGGAAATCAAGTGAGGGGGAAAAAGAAAAAAAATTATGTTTTCTGAAAATGTAGAGTACAGTATAGGTAGTAATATCAAAAGAAAAAAAATAAAGTGGGATAATTCTTATTGAATCTTAAAAGGAATCAGAAGCTCAGGCAGGGTAGAGACTTGAATAGGATGTTGAGATCTGTAATGCCCTTGCATAGGTATGATAGTTAAATCCATCCCTAAATAATTTTTTTAAGATGGACTACAGACAAATAGAAAAATAAAAGAAAATGGTCAAAGGCAAAAGTTTAGGGAAGACCCACAGTTACCTGATATGATATATTAAGAAAATAAGGAGGGGGTTGCAAAGGGAATAGGTTAATCAAGATAGAATGGCATAAGAAAACAAACAAAAAAGTTTAGAAAAATCAAAAATGATCCATAGTGTCAGATGCAAGGGATTGGTTATGAGAGATGAGTACTGAGAAAAGGCCATTAGATTTGCTAATTAAGAGATCTTTGGTAATCTTTTTTTCAAACACTTTGAATGAGAAATTAAGGAGATTATGGGTTCATAATCTGGAGAAATGGTATGATTAGTAAGGACTTTTTGTTTCTTTTGTTAGGATATGTTTGAAGGTAGTAAAGAAGGAACCAGTGATTTTGTGAGAGAAACTGAAGACTTAAGAGACATAGGAGAGTTGAAGATGTGGCTTTTTGGAGAAGAAAGGAAGGAATGCAAGCAGGGTTTCATATAGTGTGATTAGTCTTGGCAAGAAAAATGTCCACTTCTTTGTTACTAACTGAAAAGAAGGATAATAAGATGTTTTTAAGGGATTTTGAGTTGAAGACAGTGGCACAATTTTACCTCATAATAAATGTTGTCAGTAAAGTAGGAGACAAAGAGATCAATTAAGAGAAAAAAAGGGAAAGGGGTTATATTGGAGTTTTTAGGATGAAAGAGGTGTAGAACTACTTCTGTGTAGATGATATAGGGCACGAATTTAGGAAGAATAAAAAGTACTACTTTGTGACATAAAGGGCCCATGTAATGGTAATTAATTTAGCAGGTACTTAGCCCTTAGTAACTAAGGGCTAAGTACTTCTGTGAAAGAAACAGAAGGTGTGAACTCTGTCTCCTGTTGCTGATATAACAGGAAGGGGCTGGCTGAGACAGGAAGCCAATGTGTGTGTGTATATATAGGAAGAACCTGAGAGAGAGGCAGTCAGAATCAAGAATTTTTACTCCTGGTGGAAGAAGCTGTTCTGCTGAGACATCTGGTGAAGGCTGGAGTTTCCTGAAAGGCTGAAGTGGCTGCTGTCTCCTGGAAGGCCAAAGTGGCTGCTGCCAGGAAGGCTAAGATTTCTTCTATGTCCTAGGGCCAGATGAACTGCTGGAGGAATGACGAAGCATAAGATAAGACTTTGTTTGTAGCTTGGTTGATCCTTGAGTTCATGGAAACAGAAGTTGTGAAGGTTTTGAGATGTGTTGGACCCTGTGAACTTCAGTGTGAAACAAGAACTGCCCAGAGCACTAGAAGAGAACCTGGGAGCTGTCTGCCTCTGAATCCAGGTAACTGGTGGATTCAGGTAGGAGCTGGGACCAAGAAGTCCAAAGATTAGTCCCTTTTCTCTCCTCTAGATTTGGCCTTGTATTAAAGTCTACAATCTTGGACTAGGTTAAAAAAAACAGATGCAGCTGTTAGTATCAAGACTTGAAATATTTTCATGGAGCCACTCAATAAACATCAATTATTGCCAGTTTTGTGCCAGGTACTGGGGATATAAAGAAAGATAAATGACAGCTGCTACTCTCAAAGAGTTCACAGTCTAATGGCAAGACAACATGCAAAGAACTATGTACAAAAAATTAGAAACAGTGCAAATTAGAGCTAATCAAAAAAGGGAAGGCACTAGAATTAAGGGGGAATGGGCAAAGACTTCCTGGAGATGGTGGGATTTTAGCTGGGATTTGAAGGTAGTCAGAGAGCCAGGAGGTAGGGATGATGAAGCAAGCCCATTCCAGGAAGGAAGGACAACCAATGAAAATGTCTAGAGCTGGGTGATGGAGTATCTTGCGTGAAAAAGAACAAGGAGATTGGCACCATAAGAATGAAATATATTTTGGAGGGGTTGTGGCGTAAGGTATAAGAAGATAGGAAAGCTTTTGAGACAACTTACCAAAGCGTTTGAATGACAAATAGAGGATTTTTATATTTCATCCTGGAGGAAATAGGGAGCCACTAGAGTTTATTAAATAGTTAAATAGTGTATAATCAGACATGGGCTTTAGGAAGATAACTTTGACAGGGGAGGAGAGGTTGTACTGGAGTGAGGAGAAACTTACCAATCAGAAGGCTCTTGAGGTGATAAGAGACTGTGGTGGCATCATTGAAAAGAGAAGGTTACAGAGAAAGGTTATAAAGGTAAAATTAACAAATCTTAATTATAAGGTAGATAGGGGTGAGAGAGAATGAGTTAATAAGACATGCAGGTTGCAAGCCTGGGTGACTGGAAAGATGGTGGTGCCTTGAAAATTAATAAGAGATCATGGAAGGGAAAATATTTTTAAAATGAAGGGAATGGATTCATTCTTGGAAAAAAAAAAGCTAATTTGCAAATGTCTACAAGATAGCGAGTTTGAGATGTCCAATAGGCATTTGAAGATATGAAATGGCAATTCAGCAAAATAATTAAAACTGAAGTAGAACCAAAAATCTCATAGAGATGATAATTGAATCCATCAGAATTGCTGAGAAAATCAAGTGAATAATATAGAGGGGGAACAAGAGGGGCCCCAGGAAATAGCCCTATAGGATACTCACAGTAAGCAGACATGCCCAGCTGAAAGTCCAATAAAAGAGACTGAGAAGACTGTTCATATAGGTAGGAGGAGAGCTAGGAGTGGATAGTATAAAAAAAAAAAGAGTTTGAAGAGAATGAATATCAAGTAAAATAGGATGATCAGTAGTGTCTCAAACTTCTGAGGAGCCAAGATGGATGAAGATTCTGGAAAGGTCTTTTTATTTGGCATTTGCTAGATCACTGGTAGTTTGGAAGAGAGGAGCTTTGATAAAATGAAGTTGGAAGAAAGAGTTCAGAGAGTTAAGAAAGTGCAAGCAAAGGAAGTGAAAGTACCTATTATAGGCTGCTTTCTTGAAAAATTTAGCCACAAAATGGAGGAAAGTTATGAGAGAATAGCGAGTGAATATGGATGAATCACACGATGAATTTTTGAGGAATAGAGACATAGGAGTATTTGTAGGCAGTGGGGAATCAGGTAGTAGACAAGGAAAGATTGAAGATAGGTTAGAGAGTGGGAATGATAGACTGAGCAAACTTTTGAGGGAAGACAGAATTTACTGGGATCACTTGTCCTTGTAGAGAGGTTCAACTTGGTAGGGTGAAGGGCTGCCTCTTCATACAAGAAAAGGGTGAAAGAGAAAATGGTATCAGAAGGTATCTGACTGGTATGAAATGAAGAAGAGGAGAGAAGGAGGTCTTAGTAAATGCTCCTAATTATTTTATTAAAAAAAAAGAGGTAAGGTTCTTAACTGAGAGGGAGGAGGAAGGGGGAATCATGTAAAGTTTGAGAATGAAAGAAAAGGTTTGGAAGAGCCACCCTGCTGAGTGGGATGGTGAGTTAATTAAGGATATGTAGATGTATTGTCTTATACAGTGAAGGTTCAGTTGAGGTTATGTAACAAATCTATAATGGAACAAGGCAGAATGGTTGTATGATTTTCTCTACCTTTATGCAGCAGCATGTGTGTAGGAGTGAAGCAGTGAATAGTGGTAGTGATCCAAAGCTGAGACTTAGCAGTGCAATCCACTCTTCTAGAATCCAGGGTATCACTTAATTCTTTTTCATTCTGGCCCTACCAATTGCTTTGTATGACAGGTTTACTGGAGGTTCCTGACTTGAGGTCACATCCTAGAGAAGGCTCTGACTTCGGAACAGTTTCCTCTTGTTTCATCTCTTTCCAATGTCTCCTTCCTAGGGAATTCAAACTTCAAAGCAGTTCATGATTCAGTCCCATCTATTTTTGTCATACTATATAGTATACAGGGGTTCCTTTTTCTCCTTTAAGTTTTGTTTGTTTCATAGGACACTTTTTATTGTTGATAGTTATTATTCCTGAGGGAACTTGGTTTGACAATAAGCTTTCTTGTTGACATCTTAGCTAGAAGTCGAGCTCCCTATAGTCTTCAAAAAATTTTCACTGTCATCCCTATTCAATATATACATCTATCAACTCCAACTTCAACAAATATTTATTAAGAAGCTACCATGTGCCAAGTACTGAGACAACTGAGATACAAAGACAAAAGTAAAATAGTTCATGCCTTCAAGGGGCCTATATTCTACTGGCAGTGGGGTCGGATGGACACACCATGTATACAGATAAGTATAAAGTATATTTAGTGCAATTTAAAAAGGTAATGAAAATTAACATTGATGGGAGAGGGAGGCAGGAATCAATACATAAAGCCCTTCTGGTCATCATCAAACAGTAACAAACATTTGTGAAGTACCTATTATATGCAATCTATTGGTTATCAATCATCTCTATCATTTATCTATGTCTATCCATCTGTATATATATGTGTGTGCATGCACATAGACAGATATACACTTGGAGCTTTCAGGAATGGCTAATGATTCTGTTGTGAGGGCTAACATCCCTCCCTAAGGGATGTTTTTCTACCTTTAGTGTCGACCTTTACCTAGCTCTCACCTGTAACTACAAAAAACTGTATGATGCACCGAAGATACACCATGGCAAAACTGTGTTGACAGGTGGTTTTAACCAGGTTGAGAGTAACCAACAGGCCTCAAACCTAGCAATTAGTTAGGTGCATGTCTACCTCAAGCATGTGATGATTTCACTGGGAAGAATGGATAGGTGAGAACAAATTTTTCCAACAGCTATGAAGGCAGTTGAAGTAAGTACTATGGAGCACTTAGAGCTTGGTCAGACATTGAAAATACCAAGGTCATCCACTGCATACTGGGCCACTGCCATTTGTCTTGACTTTGTCCAGCCACTGAACTTCAATAACTCCGGAAGTAAGAATGAGGTTTATGACTGTCCAACTTTGCTTTACTTAAATCTAATTCATGTACAAATCGAGACATCACCCTTTATCTACTCTTTTACCCCAACATCACTATGTCATTGGTCCTCTTCAGAAACAAAGGGAACATAATGACAATATATGGATTTATAGAAATTAATGTGTGTATACATTTGTGGGAATATATTTATACACATATACACACATCTCAGGAACAGAAAAATATGATTATATGTGTATATGTTTCAAATTATCACTATTAAAATAATTTCTTCTGATTAATATATATTATTCAGTGATGTCTGATTCTGAGACACCATTAGAGCTTTTCTTGGCAAAGATACTGGAGTGGTTTGCCATTTCCTCTACAGATGAGAGTGAGGTGAATAGGGTAAGTGAATAGGGTTAAGTGACTTGTTCAGGGTCATACATCTAGGAAGTGTCTGAGGCCAGATTTGAACTCAGGAAGATGAGTCTTCATGACTCCAGGCCTTGCATTCTATCTACTATACCATTTAGCTGCTCATATATACTGTAATAATATATAACATATGCTAATATTATGTATAAGAATAATACATAGTAATATATATGTATATATATACACACATACACATACATGACACATACTATAGTCACACAATATTATATAGGAAAATTAGATAGGTGGCTCACTGGATAGAATTGTGGACCTGGAGTCAGCAAGATATGAGTTTAAATCTGGCCTTAGACAGTAACTAACTGTGTGACCCTGGGCAAGTCATCAAATATCTCTTTGCCTTCATTCACTGGTGATGGAAATGGCAAATCATTCTAGTATTTTTGCCAAGAAAACCACACTAAAGAGATGTCATAGAGTCAGACATGACTGAAAAACTGAACAGGCCCACATGAAATTACTAGGGAGAGAGAGAGATTGGGAGAATGTTAAACTTCCTTCTGTCTTTGAACAGTTCCAACAGGGTTAAAAAGCCCTCTCCTTAAGTGATTGCAACATACAAGCCTCTCGTCATAATTTCAACTTATAACCGATGTTTATTTCTTCTTTTGGGATGTTTACTAATTTATTTTTTCAATACATATATAAAAGTTGACATTTGCTTCTAAAAAAAAATAATTTCTGAATTCTTTTCCCTCTTCTTACCTTCCCCATTCATTGAGAAAGCAAGCAATTTGATATGGGTTATACATGTGCAGTCATGCAAAACATATTTCCATGTTAGTCATGTTTTGGATAAGCAAAACAAAGCAGAAAAACAAAAAGCAAAACCAAGACCAAAAAAGCAAAAGAAAAATTTGCTTCAGTTTGGGTTCAGATTCCATCAGTTCTTTCTCTGTAGGTGAATTGCATAATTCATCATGATTCCTTCAAGATTGTGTTAGATCACTTCATTTCTGAGAATAGCTGTCATTCACAGGTTATTGCACAACATTGTCATTATTATGTACAATGTTCTGGTTCTGCACACTTCACTTTGCATCAGTTCATGTAAATCTTTATAGGTTTTTCTGAAACCATTATGTTTGTCATTTTTATAGCACAATGCTATTCTATCATAATCATATACCACAACTTGTTCAGCTATTCCCTAATTGAGGGTTATCCCCACAATTTCCAGTTCTTTGCCACCACCAAAAGTATAAATATGTTTCTACATATAAATCCTTTTCTTTTTTTCTCTTTGGAATATAGACCTAGAAGTGGTATTGGTTGGTCAAAGAGTATGCAAAATTTTATAGCTCTTTTAGGCATGATTCCAAAGTACTCTTCAGAATATTTGGAACAGTTCACAACTCCACCAACAGAGTTTTAGTGTCCCATTTTCCTCATATCTCTAACATTTGTCATTTTCCTTTTCTTCCATATTAGCCTATCAGTTAGGTACAAGATATTACTTCCCTATGCTTATTTCTTGATAAGGATATTGTGTTTTTGAAATCTTTCTATCTATCAGGTGCTGAATTGTATTTGAGAATTTGTGCAATTCTTTTAAAGATCATAAGCTTCTTTCTGATGCAAAAGTTTATCTTCTTAATATTCTGCCTTAATGATGTGAATCATGGAATGTGACAACCTCAAGATAATCAATCCAGTTATTATTTCAAATGGAAGTAAATCATATAATGGCTATAAGAAGGCTATAGATTATTAACAATGATATTTTTGTACAATGAATATAATAAGATATATTAGGAACAAGTTTAGGATAAATGGAACAATGGCACCATCTAGTAAAAGTATTCTGTGAAACTAAATTACACTGATCATCTAGTAAAATTGAGGAATTGCAACTGGATAACCCAGGTGTTATACCAGCCCCCATCAAATGTTGTTAAAAGACCTGAGGAGGTTTCAAGCTCTTTAGAGACATGTAGGTTCCTGGATATCTGGTTTTGCTTTGTTTTGTATCTGTAACATAAGTATAAAAAATTTAGAACATTAAAATATCAATACTTGTTTTTAAATTTATTAAAATGCTTAGAAAGTATATGATAACTTAGCTTGTTCTTCTTTCTCCATTAGTAAACACACACACACATATATGTACATATGTATATGAATATAGTAGGCATTTAATAAATATTTCTAACATGTGTAGACACACTGTGGAGGAATTATGAGATTCCACAAGAGAGAGGAATTATATAGGAAGAGATGACACAGACTGGCTGTGCTCAGTAGTTTCAGAGGAAGTATCCACATAGAAGGGGTCCCAGATCACTTGAACTATTAAGATTGTTGTCACTTTGTTTTCTCTGGTCTTCCTTTCTCATCACATAGGATCAATGTTGCGTACCACTATACAGTATAAAGCATGCCACTTCCTTAAATCCCCAGTATGTTTTGGTGTCTGTTTTTCATCCTGTCCCCCATATAGGCCCTGACTGGCTCATCCTTCTATTTTATGACTTGTCTTCTTTATATTGGCCCAGGGCATCTCTTTACTTCTACCTCTGATTCTATATCTAACTTTTAGAATAGTATTCCCAAAGGGATTCTTTCTCCTTCTTCAAAAAGTATATAGAATGATGCCTCTCTTTAAAATGTTCCAAGGCTAAATACAATATTCTAGATACAGGCTTACAACAAAGAATAATTTAGCCTGCAAAAATATCTTACAATATCAAAAAGTGGGATTTCTATGGAATGACTTATTTCTATTATTTCTGGTAAAAAGTCCAGAGCAAGGCAGGAACTTTGAAATGCAAACACAAGAGTCCAGGGAAACCAGATGTGAATTTATTTGAACAATTGGAAATTATTGCATGTTGATGTTGTGTGAACAAAGGAGGAACAAATTTTTCCTTAGAATCTTGATATCTGCAAGGATATTGCGGAAGGTAACAAGGAAAACCAGAGAATTTGGGATGAATTACTTGCTTCTGTTTCAAGGCACAGAAAATAGGACAGAGAAGACAGGATAAAAGGAGAAATACATTAGTGCAAAAAGGAGGAGGAAAAGGTTAAATCTTTCTATTTCTTATAATTCTTATTTTTGTAAAGAACATATAAACTTGGAGGAATGAGAGGAAAAGATATCAGATGAACCTAAGTCTTATCTTAGACAACCAAGTGTTAAGAACGCATAGGGGTTGGTATAGAAATAAATCAAACCTCAATAGGAAAACAAAGCAAGATGGGAGTTAGGTTAAGAGGTGCTGTTATACTGTGGAGGGAAAGCACACAAGTAAAAGAAAATTTCCAATCCTTTATGAGGTATGGAAAAGGAAAGGAAAGGGAAGGGGAAAGGGGAAGGAAAAAAAGGGAAGGGAAGAGGAAGGAATCTGAGGGGATACTTTAGATTGTTTTTTAATTGGGAATTGGTTGAAAATTTGTAGTATATGTACAAAATAGAATACTGTTGTGCCACAAGAAATGACAAAAAAGATGATTTCAGGGTCAGCTACATGGTGCAGTGAATAGAGCACCAGCCCTGGACTCAGGAGGATCTGAGCTCAAATCCCATCTCAGACACTTAACGCAAAACTAGCCATGTGACCTTGGGCAAGTCACTTATCTCCAATTGCCGTATCTTCCCCCCTCCAAAAAAAAAAAAAAAACAAAAAGCAAAAGATGATTTCAGCGACTCCTGTATTGTATAAAGTTATACAGAAGGGAATGTGAAAAACTAGGAGAATAATTTATATAAAAAAGCAACATTGTAAATACTACTACTATTACTAATATATCTCTAATCAGGGCAATTACTGATCATGTCTGGGGGGAGGGTGCTTATCATATAGTATGCTTCCTATTTGTTTCATCACTTTCTCACATGAAAGAAAAGTGATAAACATTAGGTCCAGAGAGAGGCATATGTTGTTTGGACATGGCCACTATGTGATTTTGCCATACTTCACTAGGTTTATTTATTATGGAGATTTTTGTGTTGTTTTGCTTTTAAAATTTTTAGTTTAGTTCTAATTTTGCTTATATTTTCCTTTTAATTTTTTAATAGTCAGAGAGAACAGCATGGTTGATTGATCAATAGCAACAAAAACCATAAAAACAAACAAAAATCAAAGCCTTTTAATATTGAACCAAAAAGAATAGAAGGGAATTCAGAAGGAAGTACAGTCCATTTGGATGATTTTGAAACAACTTATGGAATCTAGTATGCATTTTTTTTAAAGAAAATTCTATGAAATGACTCACAGTTTCATATAGAATCCTATTTTTCCCCTTGTGTTGTATCTATAAAGGTTCCTTCCTCCCGCCTTTTTTGGTGCAGTGGGGGTTAAGAAAAAAATGAATGAAATAGAAAGCATTCATGGTTTAAGCAAGGATTTATTTCTATGCCCTTTTGCTGCCAACTTTTCTTGAGTCACATTCTAATGCAATCAACTGCTGGAGATGTTTTCATGTTGACATTCTAGCTAGATTTTTTTAATGAAATAATTAGGTTAGTGCTATAAAAAGTAATGTCCATGTTCATCAGAATTTTCCATGTTTTCAAATATGTTGTCTTGAAGAGCATGGGGACTACAGCCTTTTTTAAACATAATACATTGTACACATGGTTACATGATGGGTATTATTTGATAATACAGATAATTAAGTAGGTCCAGAAACAGTATGTTAAAATTTGTGTGTGTGTGTATGTGTTTCTTCCTGATTAGATGTTATAAAGACTTTATTTGACATTTCCCCCTCCAAATGCTCAGTGAATGCTATTCAGTGAATAGCTCCAACAATCCATCCTCAATAAAAACAGAAGTAAATCTTCTAGACAGTGCTTTAAATTCTTTTACTATCTGCTGTGCTTTCCTCTACCCCTCCATATTTGTTTGGCCAGATGGAGGAGATTTTATTTTCTAAAATTCTCCTATCTAAGCCATTAGGGCTTCCTTCATCATCTTCTTTGGTCCTTCATTTTGTCTTTGTATCTCCAGTGCTTAGAATAGAGTCTCAAGTTTAGGGCTTTATAAATGCTTGCTGATTGACTTATCAATTGACCTTGTATGGACATCTTCTTCTGATTCTTAACTTGAACTGGAAACTTCAATGGCCTGAAATAAAAATCTATGAAGAGCAGTACGTATTATCAAAATTTGAAATTCTAGCCTATGTAGGTAGCGGCTTTTAACTTTATGTGTCATAAGCAAGTTATCAATCATGAATTTTGGGGTTTTTATAAGAAACATGATTGGAATTGTAAATTTATTCCAATTTTCAAAGGATACTAAATAGCAGGTTTATAGGAGGAAATGGACAAGGGTTTGGTAAGTATGAAAGCATTGTAATCTATACCCTTGGAATGATGGAATATATAAAAATGAGATCATAGCTTATTTGAGAAGTAGTCATATAAATACATAGTGCATTAACATAATTTTATAGTATTCTTGCTCTATAAATGAACATTCTATTGACCTCCAGAAATTAAAATAAGTTTGACTGAATTTGATCAACAGTGTATTATATACTTTCCTGTGCAGAGCTGGGGAAGAAATTAAATTTACCAGTAATATCAAGTACTGATTATGTCTACTCCAAAGTTAATTTATATTTAATTTTGTATAGAGTATTTGTATATTTATATATGCAAATAGTTACATATGCACACACATACATTTATGTAGTTATATAAACATAGACTCATTCATATACAGAGAGTTATGGGGAACATCTTGAGGGCATCAACTCTTTTACATCTTTTTTTTTTAATCCATTGTACAGAGCAAAGTTCCAGGGACAAAATAGATAATAAAAGTTTGTTGATTAATTACTTGATTAAATAAGGTATGGCTTCTGCCCTCTTGGAACTTACATTCTAGTGAGAGACATAGAAGCTCTGTAATTAATTATAACACAAAACAGATCTTGGTAAGTATATAGTGAGGTACAAACTGGTCTTTGAGATCTCAGAAAGTTGATTCAATAACATTTTTAGATTTTCATTTTGATTTCATCTTTTAGTTTCTCTATTTTAATTCCCTCCTGTCAGCTGTCATTTCAACCATTTTAAAAAAAATTTTTACAAGTACATATTATCTCTTCTTCCCACTTCCTCCCCCCACCATAGAATCATTTTTTTAATTCTCAAAATAAGTATGCATATTCCAGCAAGAAAAATTCTCACATTGGCCTTATTAAAAAAAAATGTTTAGCTCATTCTTCATTTCAAGTCTATCCCTCTTCTGGCAGTTGGTGGATAGTATGACTTGTTTCTAGCTTTCTGGGCTAATGGCTAATCTTTATGCTAATCTGGATTCTAAAAGTCTTTTAAAATTTTTATTTTTTTTTTAACTATTCCTAAATTACCCATGCATGAAAGAACTCTCAAATTGGTTGCCCCTTACTGCTTTTGTGACATTGAACCACTCAATCTCTCAGGGCCTTAGTTTCCTCAAATGTAAGTGAGCGTTGGCATAGGTGACCTCTGATGTCCGTTCTAGCCCTATGATCCTAAGATGAGATAAAGTGTTCAGTATTAGTATCAGAAATTTGTATTGAAATGGATGGGGACATCAACAGTCAGGAAGCCTGGCATCACAGAGGGTAGGGTAGGGGGGAGCCTTAGGACCCTGATTAGAAATCTCTGCCACAAAACTCAGGCTGAGCTGCAAGCAAGTGCTATCATATCTCATGTCTTTGCTGAAAACTTTGAGGCTTTCGGTGCGATAGAAATGTATAGCCTGATAGTATGGGTGCTGGCCAGTAGCTTGAGAGAAAGCAATAGTGCAAATGAATTTCCATGCTGGCCGACACTTTTAAAACTAGATTTAGCTGCAGTCACATTAACTTAGATAATGGGAAAATTTTTCTTCATTGAAAATGCTCTCTGTCGCTTAAGAGGAACTCACTGAGGCAGCCTGCCATCTAGCTTTTTCACAGCAAAACTGGCTTGCAGACTGCAGATGAGAGCGTCTGGAGCAGAGACAATTTTAACTTAGCCATTCCTAATTTATCTACAGCTTTTCCAATTCATCTTCACTGCTCTATGCACGTTGGAACACCAGATTGTCCTCCCCTGGGAACAGGATGCGACTGGGGATCTAGGGAGCTGTCACACTGCGAGAAATAGCCAAACTGTGCTGATTTTCTTCTGGAGAACTGAGCACAGGGAATGAAACTCTTCATCCAGTCCTAGCCTTGCGGGCAGTAGATCAGAGGATACTGCCAGTTTGCTAATGGATTATTGTTGACGGGCAGGTTCTTTCTGAAAGGTACGTGGTGATTATCTCCATTCATTACCCAGTCTATTTATAAGGTAATGATCTAATGAACTAGTCATCCAAACATATTAGAAAAAAAATGTTTAAGCAATCAGTATGGACTGGATGCTGATACTTGACTGCTGCATGCTTATAGGAGAAATACTCAGTTCCCTTTCCTGAAAGATAGTAGCATCTAGGCAGGGAATGCATTGTCAGTAAATATAAAGGGGGGGGGGGGGAACCAAAACAGTGCAGCAGCAGATCACATTATCATGAGTTAATATTGACTCTCCTGGGGATTTTCCTTGTGTAACAACAATACAGATTGAAGGACAAAACACACTTTGGAAACTCACTCAGCCATATGTACTGTGGCTATTTCCAGTCAGATTGTGCAAACAAGAGAGCATTCCCACCCCTTCCCAAATGCTAACTTTCTCCTAGACTGGGAAAATTAGTCAGGGAGTTCTTTGGTTGATTGTTCCTTGGTTGGCAGAAGAGCTGAGATTTGGTGAGTTATTCAAGTGTCTTTGAAATGCAGGGAGGATATGTTTTTTTGTAGATGTGGATTGCTGACTTTGGAATCCCACTTAAGTCATTGGGACAGACATGTGTATTTGTCATAGGGAAAAAAAAAATGATTGTTATCATAATTGTGCTTAACTCTGTGGGACTAAATGAAAACCATAGAACATCCTGGAGAAACTGATGTCGTTCTTCCTGCCAGTTTATCAGTGCCAAAGTGTGTAATTAAAAAAAAAAAATCAATGATCTCTATAGAAGGATATGAATTTTTGAAAGTAGCCCCCCAAACACAGGAGCCAATCAAGATGGAGAAAACCTGACCCTGCATTGAAAACGAGCATATCACACTGTGATACGCTAAACAGGGACAGCATGAGTTTTATGAGTTCAAGGAGGAGGCGATGGAGTGAGCTGGATTTATGTGTCCAATACAAGAAGAAAAATGTTTGCAATCAGAGAGAAGGGTCATGATTTGGGAGAAAATGAGATCAAACATTCCCTCAATCTAGTCAGTTAAGGAAAAAGCATGACACAAATGTTTTAAATCTGTTCATAAATCTTTGGGCTTTTTTTGTTTTGGTTTGTTTATGTTAACATATTCCCCTAATGGCTTGAGTGGAACCTGCCATGTGGTTGATATTGTCCAAACCTCCGTGGAATTTTAGGATCTCCTATAATTCTTATGTAGACAGACGAGGTGTATTTGAACTTGAAGAGCTTGTCTGATGGGATATTTAGAACAGCATACAATGTCCCTAAAACCAACAGTAGGTTACTCATAGACTCAGAGAGAGGACACAGGCACTGAGTTCCACAAGAGCTCTTGTTAAATGTGTTCTAATTTCTTTGGAGCATTTGGGAGACAATTAGAAGAATAAAAGTGAGGGAGACTATGGAGTCACCCAAGTAGCAACTTTAAGTGCATTTCCTCCTTTGCCTCAGAGGGATTGTAAAAAGAAAAGATGGGAAGAGGAAGGGTGAATTCAGCCCCTGAAGAATACTTTTATAGGCTTTTTTTTTTTCTTTTTTCTCCATGAACCTTTGGAGGACTGAAGAAAGCGGGGGGTTAATTAAGATTTCCCTACAGGCCCCTACATTTGGCAGGCTTTTTTTTCCCTTTCTTGGTAAGACTTCTCTTCCACCTCTCCTTTTTTTTTTTTTTTTTGAGATTAATGTACTTCCCTTCAAGTCTGGTTTTTCCCTTCTAATCTCTTCCAGCACTAGTTGAAATGCACAGAACAGCTTCCAAAAAGGACTATTGCTCCTAGCTATGCCTGGATTTTACTATCAGAAACAGAGACTCATAGTTTTAGGGATGGAAGGGGTTGACCAGTCAACTAATCCAATCTTTTCATTTTATTGATGAGAAAATTGAAACCCAGAAAGGCTAAGTGAGAAGACCCAAAGTCATGTAAGTTGGATGTTGCAGAGGCAAGATTTGAACGTGATAACCCTCTGATTATAATGTAGTCTTTTTACTATACCACACTACTACCTCCAGTTCACTGACTTATGCATAACAAAAAATCAAAACACTTTGCATCCTTTTTAAAAAACTTATCTTTTAATTTTTCTGAATGGGGTTCACATGAAGACAGTTTTGCAACACATCTTTATCCTACTATTATGTTCTTGTTCAGGGTGGCCCAAAACTCTGAGTCTCAGCTTTAATAACAAGATTAAACTAATCACTTTTGGGCCACCCTGTCTTATTTTCCTTGTTGTTGTTTTCTTGGTGTCATGGAGTCACAACATGCTATAACCACAATATTCATAATTGTTGTTGTTGTTTAGTAACTTTTCAGTCCGGTCCAACTCTTGGTGATCCCATTTGGGATTTTTTTGACAAAGATGCTGGAGTGGCTTGTTATTTCTTTCTCCAGTTTACTTTACAAATGAGAAAACTGAGGTAAATAGGGTTAAGTGACTTGGCCAGGGTCACACTACCAGTAAGTGTCTGGGGCCAAATTGAATTGAAAAAGATGAATATTCTTAACTCTAGGCATGGACTTCTATCTACTCTGCTACCTAGCTGTCCTCAGTAATAATAATAACAATAGTTATGATATCAGCTGCATTTATATGATTTTGGTAAAGTTCTTCCCTCAAAAAAAATCTGTCAAGGAGCTGCTATTTTGATCGTTAATTCACTGATGAGGAAACAGGCTGAAAAAAAATGAAACGATTTGCCGAATCACACAGAGAGAAAGTATATGGAACAGAATTTCAGCCTGACTCAAAGTCCAAGAATGTATTCAGCATACCACCTAGAGTAGTACATGGCTGATTGTTGAAGCAAGAACACCCAGCTTCAAATCTTGCCTATAGAATATACTTAACTGAGTAACCTAGGCAAGTGTCTTAAACTCTCAATGCTCTAAGCTACTTTCTCTAAGATTATAAATTGCAGAGAAAGTAGTTTCCTCCCCTTAAAATGCCCTATACCAATGAAATCACACACTAGGTCCTGGGGGGGGGGGGGGGAGGAATCCTGTGGCCTGGGCTTCACATGTAGCCTTCTAGGTCCTCAAGTGCAATACATTGACTGAATCCAAACTTCACAAAACAAATCCCCTTAATAAATTCCCCTTAAAAAAGGATTTGTTCTATGAAGTTAAGATTCAGTCAGATGTTAGCAATTGAGGACCTAGAGGGCCATATATGACCTCAAGGCTGTAGGTTCCCCACCTCTGTACCTATCCCTATCCTATTATTATTATTATTATTATTATTATTATTATTATTATTATGAGAACTGGCTAAATCCTACACTATGATCAAAGCAGGGTAGAGGGCAGGGTGAAGAAGAAAGAAGGGTTTCAGCATTCAGGGTTTTATGTCCTTTCCCAGTAAGATAATGCCAGCTGATAATGCAATGTAATCATTTACCTGTTCCGACTAGGGGAAGATGTGACAGCAGCTTAGCCATATTTTTCTAAATGTACATTCTGGAAGTAAGATGAATGCAACAGATATGAAAATCAGAAGGGAAACCTTCAATTGTCACCTAGCAATAAAAATTTTTTATCGCTCCATCCTCATAATAACCTTCCCCACTTCAAACCCACCAGCTTCTCTCATATTCCCCATAGGGATGACTCGCTCTTTCCCATCCCTTCCCAAGGATGTCTGAAATTTTGCCTGTCCTTCCAGGTCATTGGATAATTATTCTCCTTTGCCTGAATCTCAGAATTTAAAAACTATGTTGCTTTTCTTTATGGAGAAGCTCATGACAAAAAATTATTTAAAAAATAATAAATGTATGGTCACAATTTCATTTTTATTAGTTGTTATTAACTATTTAATATTTAATAAGTGCACACAATAACTTTGATACTTCAAAGCAAATTGAGTTTGGGGGGAGAGGGAGAGATAGAAGAGTAAGATGAAACTTGATTGTATTCACTAGTAAATCTGCCAGTTTATTAATATTTCAAGAGCTCTAATTGGGCCTGAAAGAAGAGGGAATTAAGCTAGGAATTTATTGACTATCTTATGAGTAGCTTAGGTGTATTCTTTCATGTGACCCTCATCTATCTTGCCTGAGGTTCCTAAGCTGATTATACTTTAGTTACATCCAAATTCCAACATGTAACTTCCCATGATATGATGTCTGGGCCTTATCTACAGCTTAATTCTTTAACCCCTGGCCGCTTTAGTTTTACAAAGCATTTGAAATTTTATTTTGTTTTCTCTCCTTTCTTGCAAACATACAGAATTTTGTTCAGCCATAACAGAAGTTGTTAATATCCCCCATGATCTTCTTTCTACACAGAGGTTTCCCCCCCAACAGTTATTCCCCTACTTCTTTCTTTCTTAATGGCACTGTAATTAATTTTATTTATTCTGTATATTCTTAAAATGTTCATGGTGCCTCTATTGTCAATATATAACTTCACTGAGAGCAGAGGTGATTTCTTACTCTTTTGTTTAGTCCTCATATTCTCAGGGCCTAGCATATTGGCTGCCACATGGTTGCAATGTAATAAAGAATTATTTATTCGTGGATTGTACTCTTGGCAAGCACAATGCCATGGTAGGTACCCTACTGTGCTATCAAGTCACAGCTCTTACATGGAAAAGGCTACATATTAAAATTGTGTTGGAAAAAACAGCGAAAGCAATACCTATCCCCCCCATTCCCCTTAGTGACCAAAAATCCAGGAAATAGCTTTTCCGAATACCTTAGCAAAGGGCAGATGTATTGAACTAAGTCTTGCTTTTCCCATGTCTTTCTTCTCTCCAAGGAGGAGAGATACAAGACAGGCGAGTAAATTGTCATGCTCATTATGCTGCTTTCTTGGTGCCCTTCTGATTTACATTTCATGTTGTTCTAGTGGATTGTCTAGTGAGCTCATGACCTCGAGCTCCAAATAGACAGATTAGATCAAGCAGAGGATTTTCCCCCCATTCTCCCAAGGAACAAAGAAAAAAACAAATGGATAACTTAAAACAAAAACAGATGACAGCTCCTGCTTTAAAAAAAGCCAGGAGCTTTCTTTTGGAGAGTGGAACTGTCAAGTGTGAATGTCAAAGCCCAACCAGATGCTGACCTTTGCATTGAATTTGAAGCTCCAAAATAATGGTATGCAAAGCCATACTGGAAGATACTTGTATTTTCTCATAAGATTATTAGAAAAGCCCTGAGGCTGAAAGATGCAGTCATTATTATTTCTAAGGTACATTTTCTAGCAAGACCTTTAAAAATGAATGCATGGGGCAGTTAGGTGACACAGTAGATAGAGCACTGGCCCTGGAGTCAGGAGGACATGAGTTCAAGTACAGCCTCAGACACCTTGCTGCGTGACCCTGGGCAAGTCACTTAACTCTAATTGCCTGGGGGTGGGGAGAAATGAAGGCATTGGAAATTTCATATATATAGTACCACTGTATAGGGAGTTGTCCTTAGAGCTTGGATGTCCTAGGTCCAAGAACCCCTATTTGTGTCACCTAGGATAAGTCATATAACCTCTAAGTGTTCTAGGCAACTTTTTAAGTTACAGATATAGTGTTGTTTTGTTTTGATAGAGGAAGTTCCTTATCACAAACTCTTAAACCAAAAATATCACCTCTACTCCCTATATGAAAAACTATTTGAGTATAATGGGAGTCCAGCATATACTATACAAGTCATTTTTGGTTATTGACATTCCACAAACTGATAGTTTACTAAAGGTATCAAGTCCCAGAGTATTATAGAGACTTTTCAGTGAGGTCTATAACCATTCAAAAGAGATTTGCTGCCTAACCATTCACTCAGGGAAACTAGGTAGATAAAGTAGGGCAGTCAGATAGCATTGCAGATAGAGCAATAAACATAGAAAACCCTGAGATTAAGTCCTATTTCATAAGTTAACTAGCTATGTGACCCTGGGCAAGTCACTTAACCTCTGCCTGTCCCAGCCTCAGTTTATAAATGGAAATAGTCATAGCACCTAATTCATGGGGTTATGAAGATCAAATGAGATAAAGTACATAAAGTGCTTTATGAATCTTAGCCATTAGTACATATTGCCTGACTACTGCTATGTAATGTGATCTGTAAATCCATTAGTAGTATCCTATATGGGCAATGCAGATGGGCAGTGAACTGTACCCAAAATTGAATAGAATCGAATAGATTGCACTTAGAATATTGTATAGCACTTTTGTCAAGACGTTTCCTTTTTTTCTTCTCTATTTTTTTCTACCATTACCTTCCTCCAGCACATTCCCAGGGATCCATCTTTTCTCCACCTCTAATGCATACCTTTTTAATATTCTCCTGTTGATGCAATATGGATAAATGTCACAGAATACCAAAATTTATAAAGAATCAACATTTCAAATCATCCAAAGGGAAATGAAAAGACATATCTTTTGGTTGTAAATGCTTTCAGTCATATTATCAACAGTGAATGAAGGGCAAGAAGTGACACAAAATCAGCATGGAGAGCCTATATAAAGGAAAAAAACAAAAACAAACACATTTCTAGGCCATTCATGTACAGCAAGTCAGGAATATGGAATGCACAGCTGGAATTTTGAATGATTATCCATTGAACCCTAATAGAAAGATAGGATGGCCTCTAGGACGTTGGGTATCAGATTGTCCATGGAAGCTTAATCAAAACACCTCAACAAAGATACTCGATGAGAGGATCTCGAAGGTCTACTAAAATGTTCCAATGAAATAACACAAAGCTTATCCACAATAATGAGATCATGAATCCATCAAAGTATCAGAGTATTGACAAAACTACAAAATATTTAGATCTTAGTATTTGTTTACATTGTGAGACTTTTACATAAGTGCATTATTTTTCAGTTGGATAGAAATGAGGACAGTCAAAAGATGGGCAAAGGGTGGTAGTACATGCCATTTTGTGCTCGGTGTTCCTGATCACACATCTTAAGAAGTGAATTACAGTGGATAGGTCTATGATGGCAGAGAGAGAAGGGAGATTACACTGCCTTCTTTGCCAGATAAAGCTTAATGGGTTGTTGAAGAGGTCTTCACATGTCAAATAGCTGGAAAATTGTCCCTATTTTCTCAAAGTCACTGGTCTCATCTTTCCATGTTATTCTTCAAACCACAACCCACTTTGAAGATGGCACAAAGCATTTACTTTATCATGAATTAATGCAGTCCTCCCCTTTCCTTCACTGAAATGTCAATTTATCGGTTACTTACTATATATCTAGCACTGTGATAAGCCTTGGGGATGCAAAAAAGAGGCAAAAAGGCAGTCCCTGCTTTCATGGAATTCATAATTGAGTGGAAGAGACAACAAAAAGACAAATTTATAAAAAGCCAGCTAAATACAGGATAAATAGAAAATAATCAATGGAGTAAAGGCACTGGAATTAAGTGGGGTTGAAAACACTTCTTGTAATAGATGTATTTTTAATTGTGACCAAAAGATCCAGGGAAATTAGTGGGTAGAGTTGGGGAAGGAGACATTGCAGGCATGGAGAACAGTCAATATACCTAGAACCAAAGGATCTTATTGATGGAACTGCCAGGAGTCCAGTGTCCCTGGATAAGAGAATTTGTAAAAGGAAGTGAGATATGAGAAGACTGGAATGACACGAAGGGGTTAGTTTATGTACATTGTGAATGCCAAATGGAACCTGAAGACAATAGGGAGCCACTAGAATTAATTGAATAGGGATGGGAGTAATATGGTTGGATGTATGCTTTAGGAAAATAACTTTGGTGGCAAAATGGAGAATGAATTGGAGTGAAGAAAGACATATGGCTGGTAGACCCACCAGAAGGCTATTGTCATAGTCTAGGGATGAGGCGATAAAGGCTGCCACTTGAGTTGTGTTTGTCAGAAGAGAGAAAGGGGCATATACAAGAGAAATTGCAGAGGTGAAATCCATGAGTCACGGCAGCAGCTTGAATATGGGGGTGGAGAGATAGTGTAGAGTGGAGGATAACTCCTAGATGGTGAGTTTGAGGACATGTGATGGTGAGGATTCCCTCTATAATAATGGAGAAGGTAGGTGGTAGGAAAGGTTTTGGGGAAAGATAAGGGGTTCTGTTTTATACATGTTTAGCTTGAGATGTCTACTAGATATTGTGTGAGATGTCTGAAAGAAAATTAGAGATGTGACATTGAAAGTTAGCAGAGTGATTGGGACAGGACAGATAAATTTGAGAGTTATCATCATAAAGATGGTAATAAATTCCATGGGAATTTATGACATCACCCAGGGAAGTAGTATAGAGGGAAAAGAGAAGAAAGCCTAGGACAGAACGCTGACCAAAAACTCTTGTTAGAGGCCATGATCTCAAACAGAATTTAGCCAAGGAGATTGAGAAAGAGCAATCTGGTAGGAGGAAAACCAGAAGGGTGGTGTCCCAAAAAACCTCTAGAGGAGAAAATATTAAGGAGCAGATGGTGACTAACAGTGTCAAAGGCTGCAGAGAGGTAAAGGAAAATGAGACTTGAGGAAAAGGCTTTTTTGGATATGGCTACTTAGAAATCACAGGTAACTCTGTTCCAGACAGTACAGTTTTGGTAGGATGATGAGACTGGAAGTCAGATTGTAAGGGGTTAAGAAGAGACTGAGAGAGCAGAACCTATAGGCATCTATTATATATGACCTGTTAAAGGAGTTTAGCCAGAAAAGACAGAAAAGATACAAGAAGGTAGTTAGCAGGAAGGGAAGAATCAAATGAGGTTTTTTGTTTATTTATTTATTTCAATATGTAGGAGATATGGGTGCATTCATTGGAAGCAGGAAATGGGCTAGTAGACAGGGAGAGATAAAAATCAGTCATAGAGTGGGGCTTATACAGGGAGCAGTCTATTGCAGGAGTTGGAATGGAATGGGATTTCTTAAAGGAATAGAGGGGTTAGTCTCAGTAAAGAAAAAGCCATTGTATAATGTGAGATGTGAGGGTGAGGGAGGAGATACTGGCAGAAGGCATCTGAGTGATAAGAGATGAGAAAGAGGAGAGAAAAGGGAGTTCATAGTGAATTAGTATAATTGTTTTTCTGTAAAAATGAGGTAACCTGAGTAAGGTCACACAGGTAGTAGTCTTCAGAGGAAAGATATGAACACATATCAACTGATTCCTAAGCCAGTACTCATTCTACTAGACTATACTTTGATAACAGACAAATCTTAAAAATAGAAATTCAAAGTTTTTTTTTTATTTTATTTTAATTTATTATTATTTTATTTTAAAGTTTCTAATAGGAGAACTTAAAAAAAACAAACCTAAATTTAGTGAATTTGTAGTGTGATTGCATTCTAAGAAGAAAGGATTTAGACCTGGAAATCCTAGCTCATGCATTCTTTCCACACTTCTATTTGCATTAGAGTTTATTGTTATTGAAAAAGAAGGAAATGCAAAGGAACAGTTATCCTCTTACAGAATTTGACTCAGGAAGAATTACTTTAGATGAGGAAAAAAAGATCTGTAAGTAAAAATTTAAATGATAAATGTATAAATGTTCTTTTTGGAGCATGAAGCTGTTTTAGTCTTATTAATCCAATGAATAACTATACTAATAAACTTTCTAATATTACAATCAAATGGCAGGTCTACATGACACAAAATGAGATATAATGTTATTAGTTACCAACTCTATTCAAATATATAGACAGTGCGGTGTAGTGCTGGGAAAAATATGTATGCCCATATATAAATGTAATTATCATGATAATAATGATTATGATGATGATGATAAGGATTTATATAGTACTTTAAGTTGTGTGAAGGATTTTATCATCATTATCTCTTTATTCTTACAACAAATCTGGGATGTAGGTGCTATTATTATTCCCATTTCACTGTAGATGAAGCTTAGGCTGGGAGGTTGTGAGTTGCCTAAGGTCATACAGCTGGTAAGTGCCTGAAGCTGGATTTGAAATCAGGTCTTCCTGACTCCTGGCTTTAAACATCCTGCCAATTAGTTTCCTTGCTATAATCCACAGACGTATACACAAAGGCATTTCACACACGCACATATATGTATATGGATAGATAGATAGATAGATAGATAGATAGATAGATAGATAGATAGATAGATAGATAGATAGATAGATAGATTGATGGGGTGCCTCTGAATATTTGGGGGTGATATTTTGTGGCATAGTTGTAACTTCAGTCTTTACCCATCAGTTGTGAGATCAGTTTGGCTCCGTTCCCTCCCTCCCCCCAGCTGTGAAGCATTAACTGTCTCTCCCCCGCCCCCAGCCACTAAGCGTTAACTCTGTAGCTATGATAACAAGGGTCTTTTCAAGGCACTACTAG
>JAQQSV010001818.1:23270-46241 GCA_028646515.1 Pseudochirops corinnae
CATCAATCTATCTATCTATCTATCTATCTATCTATCTATCTATCTATCTATCTATCTATCTATCTATCTATCTATCCATATACATATATGTGCGTGTGTGAAATGCCTTTGTGTATACGTCTGTGGATTATAGCAAGGAAACTAATTGGCAGGATGTTTAAAGCCAGGAGTCAGGAAGACCTGATTTCAAATCCAGCTTCAGGCACTTACCAGCTGTATGACCTTAGGCAACTCACAACCTCCCAGCCTAAGCTTCATCTACAGTGAAATGGGAATAATAATAGCACCTACATCCCAGATTTGTTGTAAGAATAAAGAGATAATGATGATAAAATCCTTCACACAACTTAAAGTACTATATAAATCCTTATCATCATCATCATAATCATTATTATCATGATAATTACATTTATATATGGGCATACATATTTTTCCCAGCACTACACCGCACTGTCTATATATTTGAATAGAGTTGGTAACTAATAACATTATATCTCATTTTGTGTCATGTAGACCTGCCATTTGATTGTAATATTAGAAAGTTTATTAGTATAGTTATTCATTGGATTAATAAGACTAAAACAGCTTCATGCTCCAAAAAGAACATTTATACATTTATCATTTAAATTTTTACTTACAGATCTTTTTTTCCTCATCTAAAGTAATTCTTCCTGAGTCAAATTCTGTAAGAGGATAACTGTTCCTTTGCATTTCCTTCTTTTTCAATAACAATAAACTCTAATGCAAATAGAAGTGTGGAAAGAATGCATGAGCTAGGATTTCCAGGTCTAAATCCTTTCTTCTTAGAATGCAATCACACTACAAATTCACTAAATTTAGGTTTGTTTTTTTTAAGTTCTCCTATTAGAAACTTTAAAATAAAATAATAATAAATTAAAATAAAATAAAAAAAAAACTTTGAATTTCTATTTTTAAGATTTGTCTGTTATCAAAGTATAGTCTAGTAGAATGAGTACTGGCTTAGGAATCAGTTGATATGTGTTCATATCTTTCCTCTGAAGACTACTACCTGTGTGACCTTACTCAGGTTACCTCATTTTTACAGAAAAACAATTATACTAATTCACTATGAACTCCCTTTTCTCTCCTCTTTCTCATCTCTTATCACTCAGATGCCTTCTGCCAGTATCTCCTCCCTCACCCTCACATCTCACATTATACAATGGCTTTTTCTTTACTGAGACTAACCCCTCTATTCCTTTAAGAAATCCCATTCCATTCCAACTCCTGCAATAGACTGCTCCCTGTATAAGCCCCACTCTATGACTGATTTTTATCTCTCCCTGTCTACTAGCCCATTTCCTGCTTCCAATGAATGCACCCATATCTCCTACATATTGAAATAAATAAATAAACAAAAAACCTCATTTGATTCTTCCCTTCCTGCTAACTACCTTCTTGTATCTTTTCTGTCTTTTCTGGCTAAACTCCTTTAACAGGTCATATATAATAGATGCCTATAGGTTCTGCTCTCTCAGTCTCTTCTTAACCCCTTACAATCTGACTTCCAGTCTCATCATCCTACCAAAACTGTACTGTCTGGAACAGAGTTACCTGTGATTTCTAAGTAGCCATATCCAAAAAAGCCTTTTCCTCAAGTCTCATTTTCCTTTACCTCTCTGCAGCCTTTGACACTGTTAGTCACCATCTGCTCCTTAATATTTTCTCCTCTAGAGGTTTTTTGGGACACCACCCTTCTGGTTTTCCTCCTACCAGATTGCTCTTTCTCAATCTCCTTGGCTAAATTCTGTTTGAGATCATGGCCTCTAACAAGAGTTTTTGGTCAGCGTTCTGTCCTAGGCTTTCTTCTCTTTTCCCTCTATACTACTTCCCTGGGTGATGTCATAAATTCCCATGGAATTTATTACCATCTTTATGATGATAACTCTCAAATTTATCTGTCCTGTCCCAATCACTCTGCTAACTTTCAATGTCACATCTCTAATTTTCTTTCAGACATCTCACACAATATCTAGTAGACATCTCAAGCTAAACATGTATAAAACAGAACCCCTTATCTTTCCCCAAAACCTTTCCTACCACCTACCTTCTCCATTATTATAGAGGGAATCCTCACCATCACATGTCCTCAAACTCACCATCTAGGAGTTATCCTCCACTCTACACTATCTCTCCACCCCCATATTCAAGCTGCTGCCGTGACTCATGGATTTCACCTCTGCAATTTCTCTTGTATATGCCCCTTTCTCTCTTCTGACAAACACAACTCAAGTGGCAGCCTTTATCGCCTCATCCCTAGACTATGACAATAGCCTTCTGGTGGGTCTACCAGCCATATGTCTTTCTTCACTCCAATTCATTCTCCATTTTGCCACCAAAGTTATTTTCCTAAAGCATACATCCAACCATATTACTCCCATCCCTATTCAATTAATTCTAGTGGCTCCCTATTGTCTTCAGGTTCCATTTGGCATTCACAATGTACATAAACTAACCCCTTCGTGTCATTCCAGTCTTCTCATATCTCACTTCCTTTTACAAATTCTCTTATCCAGGGACACTGGACTCCTGGCAGTTCCATCAATAAGATCCTTTGGTTCTAGGTATATTGACTGTTCTCCATGCCTGCAATGTCTCCTTCCCCAACTCTACCCACTAATTTCCCTGGATCTTTTGGTCACAATTAAAAATACATCTATTACAAGAAGTGTTTTCAACCCCACTTAATTCCAGTGCCTTTACTCCATTGATTATTTTCTATTTATCCTGTATTTAGCTGGCTTTTTATAAATTTGTCTTTTTGTTGTCTCTTCCACTCAATTATGAATTCCATGAAAGCAGGGACTGCCTTTTTGCCTCTTTTTTGCATCCCCAAGGCTTATCACAGTGCTAGATATATAGTAAGTAACCGATAAATTGACATTTCAGTGAAGGAAAGGGGAGGACTGCATTAATTCATGATAAAGTAAATGCTTTGTGCCATCTTCAAAGTGGGTTGTGGTTTGAAGAATAACATGGAAAGATGAGACCAGTGACTTTGAGAAAATAGGGACAATTTTCCAGCTATTTGACATGTGAAGACCTCTTCAACAACCCATTAAGCTTTATCTGGCAAAGAAGGCAGTGTAATCTCCCTTCTCTCTCTGCCATCATAGACCTATCCACTGTAATTCACTTCTTAAGATGTGTGATCAGGAACACCGAGCACAAAATGGCATGTACTACCACCCTTTGCCCATCTTTTGACTGTCCTCATTTCTATCCAACTGAAAAATAATGCACTTATGTAAAAGTCTCACAATGTAAACAAATACTAAGATCTAAATATTTTGTAGTTTTGTCAATACTCTGATACTTTGATGGATTCATGATCTCATTATTGTGGATAAGCTTTGTGTTATTTCATTGGAACATTTTAGTAGACCTTCGAGATCCTCTCATCGAGTATCTTTGTTGAGGTGTTTTGATTAAGCTTCCATGGACAATCTGATACCCAACGTCCTAGAGGCCATCCTATCTTTCTATTAGGGTTCAATGGATAATCATTCAAAATTCCAGCTGTGCATTCCATATTCCTGACTTGCTGTACATGAATGGCCTAGAAATGTGTTTGTTTTTGTTTTTTTCCTTTATATAGGCTCTCCATGCTGATTTTGTGTCACTTCTTGCCCTTCATTCACTGTTGATAATATGACTGAAAGCATTTACAACCAAAAGATATGTCTTTTCATTTCCCTTTGGATGATTTGAAATGTTGATTCTTTATAAATTTTGGTATTCTGTGACATTTATCCATATTGCATCAACAGGAGAATATTAAAAAGGTATGCATTAGAGGTGGAGAAAAGATGGATCCCTGGGAATGTGCTGGAGGAAGGTAATGGTAGAAAAAAATAGAGAAGAAAAAAAGGAAACGTCTTGACAAAAGTGCTATACAATATTCTAAGTGCAATCTATTCGATTCTATTCAATTTTGGGTACAGTTCACTGCCCATCTGCATTGCCCATATAGGATACTACTAATGGATTTACAGATCACATTACATAGCAGTAGTCAGGCAATATGTACTAATGGCTAAGATTCATAAAGCACTTTATGTACTTTATCTCATTTGATCTTCATAACCCCATGAATTAGGTGCTATGACTATTTCCATTTATAAACTGAGGCTGGGACAGGCAGAGGTTAAGTGACTTGCCCAGGGTCACATAGCTAGTTAACTTATGAAATAGGACTTAATCTCAGGGTTTTCTATGTTTATTGCTCTATCTGCAATGCTATCTGACTGCCCTACTTTATCTACCTAGTTTCCCTGAGTGAATGGTTAGGCAGCAAATCTCTTTTGAATGGTTATAGACCTCACTGAAAAGTCTCTATAATACTCTGGGACTTGATACCTTTAGTAAACTATCAGTTTGTGGAATGTCAATAACCAAAAATGACTTGTATAGTATATGCTGGACTCCCATTATACTCAAATAGTTTTTCATATAGGGAGTAGAGGTGATATTTTTGGTTTAAGAGTTTGTGATAAGGAACTTCCTCTATCAAAACAAAACAACACTATATCTGTAACTTAAAAAGTTGCCTAGAACACTTAGAGGTTATATGACTTATCCTAGGTGACACAAATAGGGGTTCTTGGACCTAGGACATCCAAGCTCTAAGGACAACTCCCTATACAGTGGTACTATATATATGAAATTTCCAATGCCTTCATTTCTCCCCACCCCCAGGCAATTAGAGTTAAGTGACTTGCCCAGGGTCACGCAGCAAGGTGTCTGAGGCTGTACTTGAACTCATGTCCTCCTGACTCCAGGGCCAGTGCTCTATCTACTGTGTCACCTAACTGCCCCATGCATTCATTTTTAAAGGTCTTGCTAGAAAATGTACCTTAGAAATAATAATGACTGCATCTTTCAGCCTCAGGGCTTTTCTAATAATCTTATGAGAAAATACAAGTATCTTCCAGTATGGCTTTGCATACCATTATTTTGGAGCTTCAAATTCAATGCAAAGGTCAGCATCTGGTTGGGCTTTGACATTCACACTTGACAGTTCCACTCTCCAAAAGAAAGCTCCTGGCTTTTTTTAAAGCAGGAGCTGTCATCTGTTTTTGTTTTAAGTTATCCATTTGTTTTTTTCTTTGTTCCTTGGGAGAATGGGGGGAAAATCCTCTGCTTGATCTAATCTGTCTATTTGGAGCTCGAGGTCATGAGCTCACTAGACAATCCACTAGAACAACATGAAATGTAAATCAGAAGGGCACCAAGAAAGCAGCATAATGAGCATGACAATTTACTCGCCTGTCTTGTATCTCTCCTCCTTGGAGAGAAGAAAGACATGGGAAAAGCAAGACTTAGTTCAATACATCTGCCCTTTGCTAAGGTATTCGGAAAAGCTATTTCCTGGATTTTTGGTCACTAAGGGGAATGGGGGGGATAGGTATTGCTTTCGCTGTTTTTTCCAACACAATTTTAATATGTAGCCTTTTCCATGTAAGAGCTGTGACTTGATAGCACAGTAGGGTACCTACCATGGCATTGTGCTTGCCAAGAGTACAATCCACGAATAAATAATTCTTTATTACATTGCAACCATGTGGCAGCCAATATGCTAGGCCCTGAGAATATGAGGACTAAACAAAAGAGTAAGAAATCACCTCTGCTCTCAGTGAAGTTATATATTGACAATAGAGGCACCATGAACATTTTAAGAATATACAGAATAAATAAAATTAATTACAGTGCCATTAAGAAAGAAAGAAGTAGGGGAATAACTGTTGGGGGGGAAACCTCTGTGTAGAAAGAAGATCATGGGGGATATTAACAACTTCTGTTATGGCTGAACAAAATTCTGTATGTTTGCAAGAAAGGAGAGAAAACAAAATAAAATTTCAAATGCTTTGTAAAACTAAAGCGGCCAGGGGTTAAAGAATTAAGCTGTAGATAAGGCCCAGACATCATATCATGGGAAGTTACATGTTGGAATTTGGATGTAACTAAAGTATAATCAGCTTAGGAACCTCAGGCAAGATAGATGAGGGTCACATGAAAGAATACACCTAAGCTACTCATAAGATAGTCAATAAATTCCTAGCTTAATTCCCTCTTCTTTCAGGCCCAATTAGAGCTCTTGAAATATTAATAAACTGGCAGATTTACTAGTGAATACAATCAAGTTTCATCTTACTCTTCTATCTCTCCCTCTCCCCCCAAACTCAATTTGCTTTGAAGTATCAAAGTTATTGTGTGCACTTATTAAATATTAAATAGTTAATAACAACTAATAAAAATGAAATTGTGACCATACATTTATTATTTTTTAAATAATTTTTTGTCATGAGCTTCTCCATAAAGAAAAGCAACATAGTTTTTAAATTCTGAGATTCAGGCAAAGGAGAATAATTATCCAATGACCTGGAAGGACAGGCAAAATTTCAGACATCCTTGGGAAGGGATGGGAAAGAGCGAGTCATCCCTATGGGGAATATGAGAGAAGCTGGTGGGTTTGAAGTGGGGAAGGTTATTATGAGGATGGAGCGATAAAAAATTTTTATTGCTAGGTGACAATTGAAGGTTTCCCTTCTGATTTTCATATCTGTTGCATTCATCTTACTTCCAGAATGTACATTTAGAAAAATATGGCTAAGCTGCTGTCACATCTTCCCCTAGTCGGAACAGGTAAATGATTACATTGCATTATCAGCTGGCATTATCTTACTGGGAAAGGACATAAAACCCTGAATGCTGAAACCCTTCTTTCTTCTTCACCCTGCCCTCTACCCTGCTTTGATCATAGTGTAGGATTTAGCCAGTTCTCATAATAATAATAATAATAATAATAATAATAATAATAATAATAGGATAGGGATAGGTACAGAGGTGGGGAACCTACAGCCTTGAGGTCATATATGGCCCTCTAGGTCCTCAATTGCTAACATCTGACTGAATCTTAACTTCATAGAACAAATCCTTTTTTAAGGGGAATTTATTAAGGGGATTTGTTTTGTGAAGTTTGGATTCAGTCAATGTATTGCACTTGAGGACCTAGAAGGCTACATGTGAAGCCCAGGCCACAGGATTCCTCCCCCCCCCCCCCCCAGGACCTAGTGTGTGATTTCATTGGTATAGGGCATTTTAAGGGGAGGAAACTACTTTCTCTGCAATTTATAATCTTAGAGAAAGTAGCTTAGAGCATTGAGAGTTTAAGACACTTGCCTAGGTTACTCAGTTAAGTATATTCTATAGGCAAGATTTGAAGCTGGGTGTTCTTGCTTCAACAATCAGCCATGTACTACTCTAGGTGGTATGCTGAATACATTCTTGGACTTTGAGTCAGGCTGAAATTCTGTTCCATATACTTTCTCTCTGTGTGATTCGGCAAATCGTTTCATTTTTTTTCAGCCTGTTTCCTCATCAGTGAATTAACGATCAAAATAGCAGCTCCTTGACAGATTTTTTTTGAGGGAAGAACTTTACCAAAATCATATAAATGCAGCTGATATCATAACTATTGTTATTATTATTACTGAGGACAGCTAGGTAGCAGAGTAGATAGAAGTCCATGCCTAGAGTTAAGAATATTCATCTTTTTCAATTCAATTTGGCCCCAGACACTTACTGGTAGTGTGACCCTGGCCAAGTCACTTAACCCTATTTACCTCAGTTTTCTCATTTGTAAAGTAAACTGGAGAAAGAAATAACAAGCCACTCCAGCATCTTTGTCAAAAAAATCCCAAATGGGATCACCAAGAGTTGGACCGGACTGAAAAGTTACTAAACAACAACAACAATTATGAATATTGTGGTTATAGCATGTTGTGACTCCATGACACCAAGAAAACAACAACAAGGAAAATAAGACAGGGTGGCCCAAAAGTGATTAGTTTAATCTTGTTATTAAAGCTGAGACTCAGAGTTTTGGGCCACCCTGAACAAGAACATAATAGTAGGATAAAGATGTGTTGCAAAACTGTCTTCATGTGAACCCCATTCAGAAAAATTAAAAGATAAGTTTTTTAAAAAGGATGCAAAGTGTTTTGATTTTTTGTTATGCATAAGTCAGTGAACTGGAGGTAGTAGTGTGGTATAGTAAAAAGACTACATTATAATCAGAGGGTTATCACGTTCAAATCTTGCCTCTGCAACATCCAACTTACATGACTTTGGGTCTTCTCACTTAGCCTTTCTGGGTTTCAATTTTCTCATCAATAAAATGAAAAGATTGGATTAGTTGACTGGTCAACCCCTTCCATCCCTAAAACTATGAGTCTCTGTTTCTGATAGTAAAATCCAGGCATAGCTAGGAGCAATAGTCCTTTTTGGAAGCTGTTCTGTGCATTTCAACTAGTGCTGGAAGAGATTAGAAGGGAAAAACCAGACTTGAAGGGAAGTACATTAATCTCAAAAAAAAAAAAAAAAAGGAGAGGTGGAAGAGAAGTCTTACCAAGAAAGGGAAAAAAAAGCCTGCCAAATGTAGGGGCCTGTAGGGAAATCTTAATTAACCCCCCGCTTTCTTCAGTCCTCCAAAGGTTCATGGAGAAAAAAGAAAAAAAAAAAGCCTATAAAAGTATTCTTCAGGGGCTGAATTCACCCTTCCTCTTCCCATCTTTTCTTTTTACAATCCCTCTGAGGCAAAGGAGGAAATGCACTTAAAGTTGCTACTTGGGTGACTCCATAGTCTCCCTCACTTTTATTCTTCTAATTGTCTCCCAAATGCTCCAAAGAAATTAGAACACATTTAACAAGAGCTCTTGTGGAACTCAGTGCCTGTGTCCTCTCTCTGAGTCTATGAGTAACCTACTGTTGGTTTTAGGGACATTGTATGCTGTTCTAAATATCCCATCAGACAAGCTCTTCAAGTTCAAATACACCTCGTCTGTCTACATAAGAATTATAGGAGATCCTAAAATTCCACGGAGGTTTGGACAATATCAACCACATGGCAGGTTCCACTCAAGCCATTAGGGGAATATGTTAACATAAACAAACCAAAACAAAAAAAGCCCAAAGATTTATGAACAGATTTAAAACATTTGTGTCATGCTTTTTCCTTAACTGACTAGATTGAGGGAATGTTTGATCTCATTTTCTCCCAAATCATGACCCTTCTCTCTGATTGCAAACATTTTTCTTCTTGTATTGGACACATAAATCCAGCTCACTCCATCGCCTCCTCCTTGAACTCATAAAACTCATGCTGTCCCTGTTTAGCGTATCACAGTGTGATATGCTCGTTTTCAATGCAGGGTCAGGTTTTCTCCATCTTGATTGGCTCCTGTGTTTGGGGGGCTACTTTCAAAAATTCATATCCTTCTATAGAGATCATTGATTTTTTTTTTTTAATTACACACTTTGGCACTGATAAACTGGCAGGAAGAACGACATCAGTTTCTCCAGGATGTTCTATGGTTTTCATTTAGTCCCACAGAGTTAAGCACAATTATGATAACAATCATTTTTTTTTTCCCTATGACAAATACACATGTCTGTCCCAATGACTTAAGTGGGATTCCAAAGTCAGCAATCCACATCTACAAAAAAACATATCCTCCCTGCATTTCAAAGACACTTGAATAACTCACCAAATCTCAGCTCTTCTGCCAACCAAGGAACAATCAACCAAAGAACTCCCTGACTAATTTTCCCAGTCTAGGAGAAAGTTAGCATTTGGGAAGGGGTGGGAATGCTCTCTTGTTTGCACAATCTGACTGGAAATAGCCACAGTACATATGGCTGAGTGAGTTTCCAAAGTGTGTTTTGTCCTTCAATCTGTATTGTTGTTACACAAGGAAAATCCCCAGGAGAGTCAATATTAACTCATGATAATGTGATCTGCTGCTGCACTGTTTTGGTTCCCCCCCCCCCCCTTTATATTTACTGACAATGCATTCCCTGCCTAGATGCTACTATCTTTCAGGAAAGGGAACTGAGTATTTCTCCTATAAGCATGCAGCAGTCAAGTATCAGCATCCAGTCCATACTGATTGCTTAAACATTTTTTTTCTAATATGTTTGGATGACTAGTTCATTAGATCATTACCTTATAAATAGACTGGGTAATGAATGGAGATAATCACCACGTACCTTTCAGAAAGAACCTGCCCGTCAACAATAATCCATTAGCAAACTGGCAGTATCCTCTGATCTACTGCCCGCAAGGCTAGGACTGGATGAAGAGTTTCATTCCCTGTGCTCAGTTCTCCAGAAGAAAATCAGCACAGTTTGGCTATTTCTCGCAGTGTGACAGCTCCCTAGATCCCCAGTCGCATCCTGTTCCCAGGGGAGGACAATCTGGTGTTCCAACGTGCATAGAGCAGTGAAGATGAATTGGAAAAGCTGTAGATAAATTAGGAATGGCTAAGTTAAAATTGTCTCTGCTCCAGACGCTCTCATCTGCAGTCTGCAAGCCAGTTTTGCTGTGAAAAAGCTAGATGGCAGGCTGCCTCAGTGAGTTCCTCTTAAGCGACAGAGAGCATTTTCAATGAAGAAAAATTTTCCCATTATCTAAGTTAATGTGACTGCAGCTAAATCTAGTTTTAAAAGTGTCGGCCAGCATGGAAATTCATTTGCACTATTGCTTTCTCTCAAGCTACTGGCCAGCACCCATACTATCAGGCTATACATTTCTATCGCACCGAAAGCCTCAAAGTTTTCAGCAAAGACATGAGATATGATAGCACTTGCTTGCAGCTCAGCCTGAGTTTTGTGGCAGAGATTTCTAATCAGGGTCCTAAGGCTCCCCCCTACCCTACCCTCTGTGATGCCAGGCTTCCTGACTGTTGATGTCCCCATCCATTTCAATACAAATTTCTGATACTAATACTGAACACTTTATCTCATCTTAGGATCATAGGGCTAGAACGGACATCAGAGGTCACCTATGCCAACGCTCACTTACATTTGAGGAAACTAAGGCCCTGAGAGATTGAGTGGTTCAATGTCACAAAAGCAGTAAGGGGCAACCAATTTGAGAGTTCTTTCATGCATGGGTAATTTAGGAATAGTTAAAAAAAAAATAAAAATTTTAAAAGACTTTTAGAATCCAGATTAGCATAAAGATTAGCCATTAGCCCAGAAAGCTAGAAACAAGTCATACTATCCACCAACTGCCAGAAGAGGGATAGACTTGAAATGAAGAATGAGCTAAACATTTTTTTTTAATAAGGCCAATGTGAGAATTTTTCTTGCTGGAATATGCATACTTATTTTGAGAATTAAAAAAATGATTCTATGGTGGGGGGAGGAAGTGGGAAGAAGAGATAATATGTACTTGTAAAAATTTTTTTTAAAATGGTTGAAATGACAGCTGACAGGAGGGAATTAAAATAGAGAAACTAAAAGATGAAATCAAAATGAAAATCTAAAAATGTTATTGAATCAACTTTCTGAGATCTCAAAGACCAGTTTGTACCTCACTATATACTTACCAAGATCTGTTTTGTGTTATAATTAATTACAGAGCTTCTATGTCTCTCACTAGAATGTAAGTTCCAAGAGGGCAGAAGCCATACCTTATTTAATCAAGTAATTAATCAACAAACTTTTATTATCTATTTTGTCCCTGGAACTTTGCTCTGTACAATGGATTAAAAAAAAAAGATGTAAAAGAGTTGATGCCCTCAAGATGTTCCCCATAACTCTCTGTATATGAATGAGTCTATGTTTATATAACTACATAAATGTATGTGTGTGCATATGTAACTATTTGCATATATAAATATACAAATACTCTATACAAAATTAAATATAAATTAACTTTGGAGTAGACATAATCAGTACTTGATATTACTGGTAAATTTAATTTCTTCCCCAGCTCTGCACAGGAAAGTATATAATACACTGTTGATCAAATTCAGTCAAACTTATTTTAATTTCTGGAGGTCAATAGAATGTTCATTTATAGAGCAAGAATACTATAAAATTATGTTAATGCACTATGTATTTATATGACTACTTCTCAAATAAGCTATGATCTCATTTTTATATATTCCATCATTCCAAGGGTATAGATTACAATGCTTTCATACTTACCAAACCCTTGTCCATTTCCTCCTATAAACCTGCTATTTAGTATCCTTTGAAAATTGGAATAAATTTACAATTCCAATCATGTTTCTTATAAAAACCCCAAAATTCATGATTGATAACTTGCTTATGACACATAAAGTTAAAAGCCGCTACCTACATAGGCTAGAATTTCAAATTTTGATAATACGTACTGCTCTTCATAGATTTTTATTTCAGGCCATTGAAGTTTCCAGTTCAAGTTAAGAATCAGAAGAAGATGTCCATACAAGGTCAATTGATAAGTCAATCAGCAAGCATTTATAAAGCCCTAAACTTGAGACTCTATTCTAAGCACTGGAGATACAAAGACAAAATGAAGGACCAAAGAAGATGATGAAGGAAGCCCTAATGGCTTAGATAGGAGAATTTTAGAAAATAAAATCTCCTCCATCTGGCCAAACAAATATGGAGGGGTAGAGGAAAGCACAGCAGATAGTAAAAGAATTTAAAGCACTGTCTAGAAGATTTACTTCTGTTTTTATTGAGGATGGATTGTTGGAGCTATTCACTGAATAGCATTCACTGAGCATTTGGAGGGGGAAATGTCAAATAAAGTCTTTATAACATCTAATCAGGAAGAAACACATACACACACACACAAATTTTAACATACTGTTTCTGGACCTACTTAATTATCTGTATTATCAAATAATACCCATCATGTAACCATGTGTACAATGTATTATGTTTAAAAAAGGCTGTAGTCCCCATGCTCTTCAAGACAACATATTTGAAAACATGGAAAATTCTGATGAACATGGACATTACTTTTTATAGCACTAACCTAATTATTTCATTAAAAAAATCTAGCTAGAATGTCAACATGAAAACATCTCCAGCAGTTGATTGCATTAGAATGTGACTCAAGAAAAGTTGGCAGCAAAAGGGCATAGAAATAAATCCTTGCTTAAACCATGAATGCTTTCTATTTCATTCATTTTTTTCTTAACCCCCACTGCACCAAAAAAGGCGGGAGGAAGGAACCTTTATAGATACAACACAAGGGGAAAAATAGGATTCTATATGAAACTGTGAGTCATTTCATAGAATTTTCTTTAAAAAAAATGCATACTAGATTCCATAAGTTGTTTCAAAATCATCCAAATGGACTGTACTTCCTTCTGAATTCCCTTCTATTCTTTTTGGTTCAATATTAAAAGGCTTTGATTTTTGTTTGTTTTTATGGTTTTTGTTGCTATTGATCAATCAACCATGCTGTTCTCTCTGACTATTAAAAAATTAAAAGGAAAATATAAGCAAAATTAGAACTAAACTAAAAATTTTAAAAGCAAAACAACACAAAAATCTCCATAATAAATAAACCTAGTGAAGTATGGCAAAATCACATAGTGGCCATGTCCAAACAACATATGCCTCTCTCTGGACCTAATGTTTATCACTTTTCTTTCATGTGAGAAAGTGATGAAACAAATAGGAAGCATACTATATGATAAGCACCCTCCCCCCAGACATGATCAGTAATTGCCCTGATTAGAGATATATTAGTAATAGTAGTAGTATTTACAATGTTGCTTTTTTATATAAATTATTCTCCTAGTTTTTCACATTCCCTTCTGTATAACTTTATACAATACAGGAGTCGCTGAAATCATCTTTTGCTTTTTGTTTTTTTTTTTTTTTTGGAGGGGGGAAGATACGGCAATTGGAGATAAGTGACTTGCCCAAGGTCACATGGCTAGTTTTGCGTTAAGTGTCTGAGATGGGATTTGAGCTCAGATCCTCCTGAGTCCAGGGCTGGTGCTCTATTCACTGCACCATGTAGCTGACCCTGAAATCATCTTTTTTGTCATTTCTTGTGGCACAACAGTATTCTATTTTGTACATATACTACAAATTTTCAACCAATTCCCAATTAAAAAACAATCTAAAGTATCCCCTCAGATTCCTTCCTCTTCCCTTCCCTTTTTTTCCTTCCCCTTTCCCCTTCCCTTTCCTTTCCTTTTCCATACCTCATAAAGGATTGGAAATTTTCTTTTACTTGTGTGCTTTCCCTCCACAGTATAACAGCACCTCTTAACCTAACTCCCATCTTGCTTTGTTTTCCTATTGAGGTTTGATTTATTTCTATACCAACCCCTATGCGTTCTTAACACTTGGTTGTCTAAGATAAGACTTAGGTTCATCTGATATCTTTTCCTCTCATTCCTCCAAGTTTATATGTTCTTTACAAAAATAAGAATTATAAGAAATAGAAAGATTTAACCTTTTCCTCCTCCTTTTTGCACTAATGTATTTCTCCTTTTATCCTGTCTTCTCTGTCCTATTTTCTGTGCCTTGAAACAGAAGCAAGTAATTCATCCCAAATTCTCTGGTTTTCCTTGTTACCTTCCGCAATATCCTTGCAGATATCAAGATTCTAAGGAAAAATTTGTTCCTCCTTTGTTCACACAACATCAACATGCAATAATTTCCAATTGTTCAAATAAATTCACATCTGGTTTCCCTGGACTCTTGTGTTTGCATTTCAAAGTTCCTGCCTTGCTCTGGACTTTTTACCAGAAATAATAGAAATAAGTCATTCCATAGAAATCCCACTTTTTGATATTGTAAGATATTTTTGCAGGCTAAATTATTCTTTGTTGTAAGCCTGTATCTAGAATATTGTATTTAGCCTTGGAACATTTTAAAGAGAGGCATCATTCTATATACTTTTTGAAGAAGGAGAAAGAATCCCTTTGGGAATACTATTCTAAAAGTTAGATATAGAATCAGAGGTAGAAGTAAAGAGATGCCCTGGGCCAATATAAAGAAGACAAGTCATAAAATAGAAGGATGAGCCAGTCAGGGCCTATATGGGGGACAGGATGAAAAACAGACACCAAAACATACTGGGGATTTAAGGAAGTGGCATGCTTTATACTGTATAGTGGTACGCAACATTGATCCTATGTGATGAGAAAGGAAGACCAGAGAAAACAAAGTGACAACAATCTTAATAGTTCAAGTGATCTGGGACCCCTTCTATGTGGATACTTCCTCTGAAACTACTGAGCACAGCCAGTCTGTGTCATCTCTTCCTATATAATTCCTCTCTCTTGTGGAATCTCATAATTCCTCCACAGTGTGTCTACACATGTTAGAAATATTTATTAAATGCCTACTATATTCATATACATATGTACATATATGTGTGTGTGTGTTTACTAATGGAGAAAGAAGAACAAGCTAAGTTATCATATACTTTCTAAGCATTTTAATAAATTTAAAAACAAGTATTGATATTTTAATGTTCTAAATTTTTTATACTTATGTTACAGATACAAAACAAAGCAAAACCAGATATCCAGGAACCTACATGTCTCTAAAGAGCTTGAAACCTCCTCAGGTCTTTTAACAACATTTGATGGGGGCTGGTATAACACCTGGGTTATCCAGTTGCAATTCCTCAATTTTACTAGATGATCAGTGTAATTTAGTTTCACAGAATACTTTTACTAGATGGTGCCATTGTTCCATTTATCCTAAACTTGTTCCTAATATATCTTATTATATTCATTGTACAAAAATATCATTGTTAATAATCTATAGCCTTCTTATAGCCATTATATGATTTACTTCCATTTGAAATAATAACTGGATTGATTATCTTGAGGTTGTCACATTCCATGATTCACATCATTAAGGCAGAATATTAAGAAGATAAACTTTTGCATCAGAAAGAAGCTTATGATCTTTAAAAGAATTGCACAAATTCTCAAATACAATTCAGCACCTGATAGATAGAAAGATTTCAAAAACACAATATCCTTATCAAGAAATAAGCATAGGGAAGTAATATCTTGTACCTAACTGATAGGCTAATATGGAAGAAAAGGAAAATGACAAATGTTAGAGATATGAGGAAAATGGGACACTAAAACTCTGTTGGTGGAGTTGTGAACTGTTCCAAATATTCTGAAGAGTACTTTGGAATCATGCCTAAAAGAGCTATAAAATTTTGCATACTCTTTGACCAACCAATACCACTTCTAGGTCTATATTCCAAAGAGAAAAAAAGAAAAGGATTTATATGTAGAAACATATTTATACTTTTGGTGGTGGCAAAGAACTGGAAATTGTGGGGATAACCCTCAATTAGGGAATAGCTGAACAAGTTGTGGTATATGATTATGATAGAATAGCATTGTGCTATAAAAATGACAAACATAATGGTTTCAGAAAAACCTATAAAGATTTACATGAACTGATGCAAAGTGAAGTGTGCAGAACCAGAACATTGTACATAATAATGACAATGTTGTGCAATAACCTGTGAATGACAGCTATTCTCAGAAATGAAGTGATCTAACACAATCTTGAAGGAATCATGATGAATTATGCAATTCACCTACAGAGAAAGAACTGATGGAATCTGAACCCAAACTGAAGCAAATTTTTCTTTTGCTTTTTTGGTCTTGGTTTTGCTTTTTGTTTTTCTGCTTTGTTTTGCTTATCCAAAACATGACTAACATGGAAATATGTTTTGCATGACTGCACATGTATAACCCATATCAAATTGCTTGCTTTCTCAATGAATGGGGAAGGTAAGAAGAGGGAAAAGAATTCAGAAATTATTTTTTTTTAGAAGCAAATGTCAACTTTTATATATGTATTGAAAAAATAAATTAGTAAACATCCCAAAAGAAGAAATAAACATCGGTTATAAGTTGAAATTATGACGAGAGGCTTGTATGTTGCAATCACTTAAGGAGAGGGCTTTTTAACCCTGTTGGAACTGTTCAAAGACAGAAGGAAGTTTAACATTCTCCCAATCTCTCTCTCTCCCTAGTAATTTCATGTGGGCCTGTTCAGTTTTTCAGTCATGTCTGACTCTATGACATCTCTTTAGTGTGGTTTTCTTGGCAAAAATACTAGAATGATTTGCCATTTCCATCACCAGTGAATGAAGGCAAAGAGATATTTGATGACTTGCCCAGGGTCACACAGTTAGTTACTGTCTAAGGCCAGATTTAAACTCATATCTTGCTGACTCCAGGTCCACAATTCTATCCAGTGAGCCACCTATCTAATTTTCCTATATAATATTGTGTGACTATAGTATGTGTCATGTATGTGTATGTGTGTATATATATACATATATATTACTATGTATTATTCTTATACATAATATTAGCATATGTTATATATTATTACAGTATATATGAGCAGCTAAATGGTATAGTAGATAGAATGCAAGGCCTGGAGTCATGAAGACTCATCTTCCTGAGTTCAAATCTGGCCTCAGACACTTCCTAGATGTATGACCCTGAACAAGTCACTTAACCCTATTCACTTACCCTATTCACCTCACTCTCATCTGTAGAGGAAATGGCAAACCACTCCAGTATCTTTGCCAAGAAAAGCTCTAATGGTGTCTCAGAATCAGACATCACTGAATAATATATATTAATCAGAAGAAATTATTTTAATAGTGATAATTTGAAACATATACACATATAATCATATTTTTCTGTTCCTGAGATGTGTGTATATGTGTATAAATATATTCCCACAAATGTATACACACATTAATTTCTATAAATCCATATATTGTCATTATGTTCCCTTTGTTTCTGAAGAGGACCAATGACATAGTGATGTTGGGGTAAAAGAGTAGATAAAGGGTGATGTCTCGATTTGTACATGAATTAGATTTAAGTAAAGCAAAGTTGGACAGTCATAAACCTCATTCTTACTTCCGGAGTTATTGAAGTTCAGTGGCTGGACAAAGTCAAGACAAATGGCAGTGGCCCAGTATGCAGTGGATGACCTTGGTATTTTCAATGTCTGACCAAGCTCTAAGTGCTCCATAGTACTTACTTCAACTGCCTTCATAGCTGTTGGAAAAATTTGTTCTCACCTATCCATTCTTCCCAGTGAAATCATCACATGCTTGAGGTAGACATGCACCTAACTAATTGCTAGGTTTGAGGCCTGTTGGTTACTCTCAACCTGGTTAAAACCACCTGTCAACACAGTTTTGCCATGGTGTATCTTCGGTGCATCATACAGTTTTTTGTAGTTACAGGTGAGAGCTAGGTAAAGGTCGACACTAAAGGTAGAAAAACATCCCTTAGGGAGGGATGTTAGCCCTCACAACAGAATCATTAGCCATTCCTGAAAGCTCCAAGTGTATATCTGTCTATGTGCATGCACACACATATATATACAGATGGATAGACATAGATAAATGATAGAGATGATTGATAACCAATAGATTGCATATAATAGGTACTTCACAAATGTTTGTTACTGTTTGATGATGACCAGAAGGGCTTTATGTATTGATTCCTGCCTCCCTCTCCCATCAATGTTAATTTTCATTACCTTTTTAAATTGCACTAAATATACTTTATACTTATCTGTATACATGGTGTGTCCATCCGACCCCACTGCCAGTAGAATATAGGCCCCTTGAAGGCATGAACTATTTTACTTTTGTCTTTGTATCTCAGTTGTCTCAGTACTTGGCACATGGTAGCTTCTTAATAAATATTTGTTGAAGTTGGAGTTGATAGATGTATATATTGAATAGGGATGACAGTGAAAATTTTTTGAAGACTATAGGGAGCTCGACTTCTAGCTAAGATGTCAACAAGAAAGCTTATTGTCAAACCAAGTTCCCTCAGGAATAATAACTATCAACAATAAAAAGTGTCCTATGAAACAAACAAAACTTAAAGGAGAAAAAGGAACCCCTGTATACTATATAGTATGACAAAAATAGATGGGACTGAATCATGAACTGCTTTGAAGTTTGAATTCCCTAGGAAGGAGACATTGGAAAGAGATGAAACAAGAGGAAACTGTTCCGAAGTCAGAGCCTTCTCTAGGATGTGACCTCAAGTCAGGAACCTCCAGTAAACCTGTCATACAAAGCAATTGGTAGGGCCAGAATGAAAAAGAATTAAGTGATACCCTGGATTCTAGAAGAGTGGATTGCACTGCTAAGTCTCAGCTTTGGATCACTACCACTATTCACTGCTTCACTCCTACACACATGCTGCTGCATAAAGGTAGAGAAAATCATACAACCATTCTGCCTTGTTCCATTATAGATTTGTTACATAACCTCAACTGAACCTTCACTGTATAAGACAATACATCTACATATCCTTAATTAACTCACCATCCCACTCAGCAGGGTGGCTCTTCCAAACCTTTTCTTTCATTCTCAAACTTTACATGATTCCCCCTTCCTCCTCCCTCTCAGTTAAGAACCTTACCTCTTTTTTTTTAATAAAATAATTAGGAGCATTTACTAAGACCTCCTTCTCTCCTCTTCTTCATTTCATACCAGTCAGATACCTTCTGATACCATTTTCTCTTTCACCCTTTTCTTGTATGAAGAGGCAGCCCTTCACCCTACCAAGTTGAACCTCTCTACAAGGACAAGTGATCCCAGTAAATTCTGTCTTCCCTCAAAAGTTTGCTCAGTCTATCATTCCCACTCTCTAACCTATCTTCAATCTTTCCTTGTCTACTACCTGATTCCCCACTGCCTACAAATACTCCTATGTCTCTATTCCTCAAAAATTCATCGTGTGATTCATCCATATTCACTCGCTATTCTCTCATAACTTTCCTCCATTTTGTGGCTAAATTTTTCAAGAAAGCAGCCTATAATAGGTACTTTCACTTCCTTTGCTTGCACTTTCTTAACTCTCTGAACTCTTTCTTCCAACTTCATTTTATCAAAGCTCCTCTCTTCCAAACTACCAGTGATCTAGCAAATGCCAAATAAAAAGACCTTTCCAGAATCTTCATCCATCTTGGCTCCTCAGAAGTTTGAGACACTACTGATCATCCTATTTTACTTGATATTCATTCTCTTCAAACTCTTTTTTTTTTTATACTATCCACTCCTAGCTCTCCTCCTACCTATATGAACAGTCTTCTCAGTCTCTTTTATTGGACTTTCAGCTGGGCATGTCTGCTTACTGTGAGTATCCTATAGGGCTATTTCCTGGGGCCCCTCTTGTTCCCCCTCTATATTATTCACTTGATTTTCTCAGCAATTCTGATGGATTCAATTATCATCTCTATGAGATTTTTGGTTCTACTTCAGTTTTAATTATTTTGCTGAATTGCCATTTCATATCTTCAAATGCCTATTGGACATCTCAAACTCGCTATCTTGTAGACATTTGCAAATTAGCTTTTTTTTTTCCAAGAATGAATCCATTCCCTTCATTTTAAAAATATTTTCCCTTCCATGATCTCTTATTAATTTTCAAGGCACCACCATCTTTCCAGTCACCCAGGCTTGCAACCTGCATGTCTTATTAACTCATTCTCTCTCACCCCTATCTACCTTATAATTAAGATTTGTTAATTTTACCTTTATAACCTTTCTCTGTAACCTTCTCTTTTCAATGATGCCACCACAGTCTCTTATCACCTCAAGAGCCTTCTGATTGGTAAGTTTCTCCTCACTCCAGTACAACCTCTCCTCCCCTGTCAAAGTTATCTTCCTAAAGCCCATGTCTGATTATACACTATTTAACTATTTAATAAACTCTAGTGGCTCCCTATTTCCTCCAGGATGAAATATAAAAATCCTCTATTTGTCATTCAAACGCTTTGGTAAGTTGTCTCAAAAGCTTTCCTATCTTCTTATACCTTACGCCACAACCCCTCCAAAATATATTTCATTCTTATGGTGCCAATCTCCTTGTTCTTTTTCACGCAAGATACTCCATCACCCAGCTCCAGACATTTTCATTGGTTGTCCTTCCTTCCTGGAATGGGCTTGCTTCATCATCCCTACCTCCTGGCTCTCTGACTACCTTCAAATCCCAGCTAAAATCCCACCATCTCCAGGAAGTCTTTGCCCATTCCCCCTTAATTCTAGTGCCTTCCCTTTTTTGATTAGCTCTAATTTGCACTGTTTCTAATTTTTTGTACATAGTTCTTTGCATGTTGTCTTGCCATTAGACTGTGAACTCTTTGAGAGTAGCAGCTGTCATTTATCTTTCTTTATATCCCCAGTACCTGGCACAAAACTGGCAATAATTGATGTTTATTGAGTGGCTCCATGAAAATATTTCAAGTCTTGATACTAACAGCTGCATCTGTTTTTTTTAACCTAGTCCAAGATTGTAGACTTTAATACAAGGCCAAATCTAGAGGAGAGAAAAGGGACTAATCTTTGGACTTCTTGGTCCCAGCTCCTACCTGAATCCACCAGTTACCTGGATTCAGAGGCAGACAGCTCCCAGGTTCTCTTCTAGTGCTCTGGGCAGTTCTTGTTTCACACTGAAGTTCACAGGGTCCAACACATCTCAAAACCTTCACAACTTCTGTTTCCATGAACTCAAGGATCAACCAAGCTACAAACAAAGTCTTATCTTATGCTTCGTCATTCCTCCAGCAGTTCATCTGGCCCTAGGACATAGAAGAAATCTTAGCCTTCCTGGCAGCAGCCACTTTGGCCTTCCAGGAGACAGCAGCCACTTCAGCCTTTCAGGAAACTCCAGCCTTCACCAGATGTCTCAGCAGAACAGCTTCTTCCACCAGGAGTAAAAATTCTTGATTCTGACTGCCTCTCTCTCAGGTTCTTCCTATATATACACACACACATTGGCTTCCTGTCTCAGCCAGCCCCTTCCTGTTATATCAGCAACAGGAGACAGAGTTCACACCTTCTGTTTCTTTCACAGAAGTACTTAGCCCTTAGTTACTAAGGGCTAAGTACCTGCTAAATTAATTACCATTACATGGGCCCTTTATGTCACAAAGTAGTACTTTTTATTCTTCCTAAATTCGTGCCCTATATCATCTACACAGAAGTAGTTCTACACCTCTTTCATCCTAAAAACTCCAATATAACCCCTTTCCCTTTTTTTCTCTTAATTGATCTCTTTGTCTCCTACTTTACTGACAACATTTATTATGAGGTAAAATTGTGCCACTGTCTTCAACTCAAAATCCCTTAAAAACATCTTATTATCCTTCTTTTCAGTTAGTAACAAAGAAGTGGACATTTTTCTTGCCAAGACTAATCACACTATATGAAACCCTGCTTGCATTCCTTCCTTTCTTCTCCAAAAAGCCACATCTTCAACTCTCCTATGTCTCTTAAGTCTTCAGTTTCTCTCACAAAATCACTGGTTCCTTCTTTACTACCTTCAAACATATCCTAACAAAAGAAACAAAAAGTCCTTACTAATCATACCATTTCTCCAGATTATGAACCCATAATCTCCTTAATTTCTCATTCAAAGTGTTTGAAAAAAAGATTACCAAAGATCTCTTAATTAGCAAATCTAATGGCCTTTTCTCAGTACTCATCTCTCATAACCAATCCCTTGCATCTGACACTATGGATCATTTTTGATTTTTCTAAACTTTTTTGTTTGTTTTCTTATGCCATTCTATCTTGATTAACCTATTCCCTTTGCAACCCCCTCCTTATTTTCTTAATATATCATATCAGGTAACTGTGGGTCTTCCCTAAACTTTTGCCTTTGACCATTTTCTTTTATTTTTCTATTTGTCTGTAGTCCATCTTAAAAAAATTATTTAGGGATGGATTTAACTATCATACCTATGCAAGGGCATTACAGATCTCAACATCCTATTCAAGTCTCTACCCTGCCTGAGCTTCTGATTCCTTTTAAGATTCAATAAGAATTATCCCACTTTATTTTTTTTCTTTTGATATTACTACCTATACTGTACTCTACATTTTCAGAAAACATAATTTTTTTTCTTTTTCCCCCTCACTTGATTTCCGTTTCCTCATTTTTTTCCCATTTTTCCAATTTTCCATTCCTCACATTTCCCATCTCTGTAACCTGTCTGAAATTTGCTCCCTCCTTATCTTATTGCAACTTCATAGAATTCTACATTTCAATGTACAGCTCAAGAACTATTTTCTGCATAAAATTATTCCTGATTCCTATAAATCCTAAT